>CM070564.1:2217237-2388243 GCA_036346405.1 Phyllostachys edulis
CACAAAACTTGTGAGCTGCAATTTGGCAATGCCAACATAGAATCAAAATCATTTCAGTCACCTAACCGATGCAGAGAGTGATCCATAAATTACGCTGAGCATAACCTTATCGTCTACATCAAACCGGATATTTTGTGGCTAACCTAAAAAAGCACTGGATAGTGACGACGCATAAACCCCTTGGGCCAGTCAAACACTAAGATAGCAAGAGAACCGTAACGGCTAAGACGTCATGTCGTAACGTTCCCTGTTGCCCTAACCAAGCTCCAATAATTACTCTTCAGAATTCAGATTTGCTCCCATCACTGCAGTCAGTTAGCGCAGCAGCGACACCAGTAACCGCCACAATCCAATTGTTCGAACAAGACAAACCAATCAACTGGATTCTTGGGGCAACTCACTCATGCCCCACACATTTCCACCTCGAATCTGTCTAACCCTTAGCTGCTCTACCCACCCAATACTAATAACGTCATCACGCGGAGGCGGAGCTCATGCAGCTGAGAGTTCAGAAGTAAATCCAATCCAACCCGACCACTCGAGCGATCATCATGTAATTCCACAAGATAGAAGACCAATCAAATCGACCCCTCCGAATCGGAGTAGCACTCCGAGAAGCGCTACGGATGGTAGCGCAACCTAGGCGACGCGAAGCGCGGGAATCGCCGGACTGGGCCAAGCCAACCAGAACCAGGACGCCGTCTCAGATCCACGGAAACGAAGCTCGGGTAGGTTTCACCATCCCCGGCCCGGGCGGCTGGGTGAGAGCCCAGATCCGATCGAATTCGGGAGGGGCAGGGCCGGGCGGTGGCGGTACCTTGCGGAGGCGGTCGAAGGTGATATCGTCGCGGCGGCGCGACCAGATCGCCGACCCCGAGGAGGATGAAGAGGGCGGCGCTGCCTCTGCGATCATCGCCGGCATGTCGTCGGTGGCCACCGTGCTACTTCAGCAGCGCCTGCGGGTCGATCCGGTGGCCATCGTCGTCGTCGGAGGCGGCAGAGAGGGTTGGATGGGATCTGACGCGCGATTTGAGATTTGATGGAGGAGCCGCGATGGCGAGGGGATGAGGAGGTGTCGTCTCTCTCTCTCTCTCTGCCCACGGGGGTCAAAAAAACATAATAAAAAAATTACAAAAAGAAAAGGATTTGGATTTTCTTTTATAGAGAGAGACCACAATTTTATAGCTATATATATTGAGCCAGCTAGCCCAATGTTTTATGTTTTGCTCTTTCTTCCCTTTCTTTCCTTCTTCGGTGGGAGAATCGCCATTGAATTTGCGAGTTTTAACACATATAAATGGGGTACGTCGTTATAAGGATATTTCTAATAGTATATTTATTGTCGTCTTTTAGCTATGATATATCAATAAAATTCTACGTGGAGGAGAGGCGGAGAAGAGAAAGTATAGGTCGTCTCTTCCTGAAGAGACTGTTGTGCACGTGAAAAACAAGATATGATACGTTAATCTAGTCTAGTTGACGTGTAGGCCCATTTCAAAGCAAAATTATAAAATATAAATGTTAGAGTGTACTAGAAACTATTTATTAAAGATATTGTTTCTAAAGATGATGTAGCATATGTTAGAGAGAAGTGCCCTCTTTGTTTAGACTTTTTCTTTAGCCTAAAGGCAAAAAAGCCTAAACCTAAGGTCATGTTTGTTTAGACTTAGACTTTTTGGTTTATAACTTAAAGCCAGCTTTTTGGCTTAATTAGCTTATAAGCCCCTGAGCTTTTAAGCTAAGCTTTGGTGTTTGGTAATCTGGTTTTTTATAGGATGTTGGCTTATTGAGTTGTGTTTGAAGGATAAAAAGTCTGAATTGCCCTTGAGGGTTTAAAAGACTTTATTAAGCATGCATGTAGACTTATTTTTGCATGGGATTTGAAAATATGACGATACGTGCAAATGTACATATGAAACAAAATATATTTTACTCGTACGTGCATGCATGTGTACCATGGCCTATCCAAATAATTTGTAAATCTTGACATTTATCGGAGATGTATATCTCGAGTACTTGTTCGATCTCAAAGTAGTAACAAGTGACAACTTAAAAATATAACTAGACAAATTTAAATCCACTCTTCCAAAGATGCCTAAAAGAGATGTTCCAAGACAATGTGCCTCCAACAGCTTATGTTGTTGTGATGAGAATGCATTAATAGTGCCATATTATTGCTACAAGGTCGATTCTTCAAGGCTTGTATCGAGCGGTAGTAAGCATGAACATTTTTCCAATGACCTTTTGCACAAGTATGCTCTCGGGCATTCATTTCAACAATAAGCTTTAATTATAACACCGCAAGAAACATCACAACTAGTCACGATGCCATTGAAAATACATGACTACGGGACCAATACTACTTTATGGCATAACAAGAGATGAAAAAGGTATTTGCTACTGCTAGAACATTCCAGTACACAATATTGTCAGTAAAAGTCATCCAGTACATGATAAGCTTTCAGCACATCAAGTTTCTACTACAATGGTAATCTACATTAATAACATAATCAACACTTCGAATTCTCTAATACATCACACCAATTATGTTCTACTAGCTGCTGGAGTGCTGGTGGACTCGGGCTGGTTCTTCAAGATTATCCTTTACATGATTCCAACATTCCAGATGCAAAACAATGAGTCGAGTAGAACTGCACCAATTAAACCAAAAAAACATGAGTTATTTTGACTAGAACTATAGAAATCTCGAAGGGGTGGAACAAAAGATTTCTAGTACATGAAAATTAATAGTACATTATGAACACAGAAGGTGCTGGTCCAACTCTCTAGCTGCTTGTGAGTTGTGACCTTCTTGGTGCTTACTTGATCTACATAGACACAAACACATTACACATTCAAGAACAAAGACAATAATACATGTGAGAGAGGCGTCTTATCGCTACCCCCCCCCCAAAAAAAATTGCCTGCCATTACCTTTTGTGTTCCATGTAATGGTACAGAACTACTCGAAGCAAACTAAATCAACGTATATCACAATTAATCATGCAATTAATTAGTACACATAGTGCAGAGACACTGCATAGACAATCTCATCTTGCCACCAAATATGCCATCTCCTATCCCCTAAAGGAGCACCAAAGAAACCATCTCATTTAGGTAGAATTACAAGAAGCAAATTCAGAGAGAGAAAGATAACATGAATTGGGCATCAAGCACAAATTTGTCTATCACATGTTCACAAAGAGGAAGGACCAAAGAAACTTGCATTTGATGGGGACATGCATGGTACATTAATTGCATATAGATGGGGAAATTCCAAGAACAAGTTGGAAAAGCAAATCTGCCCAAATTGCATTAGAAAACTAGAGAAAAAAACCAGAGAAAAAAATCTACAAACTGAAACAGATTTTCAGAAGAAAAAAGGGGCAATGTCCACTAAAATTGCAACGACATCTCAAATCGAACACAATTTACACACCATAGATTATGTACCAAATCGCTCTTAGAAGTAACTGCTTCGGGTGAGGACCTGAAGAAGGCTAAATACTTGGATTCCACCAAATTGGAACAACACATTCAAAGGGAGGAAGGAACCTGGAGGGGATCAGGGGGAGGAGAGCCTAGCCGGCCGATAGGCCAGGGTGCCAACCCTAAGGATGGCATGCCTGGTCGGGGGGAGGAGAGGGGAGGCGGCAGCGTTGGGGATGAGGAGTGTGGGAGCCGAACGGGATGGAAGGGGATTGGAGGCATCAGGGTGGGAGCCGAACAGGAGGAAAATAACGGAAGCCAGGGAAAAAAAATGAAATGATTTGCACTTATATACGAATGGTATTTTGAGGGTAATTTCAATGAAGTTCAGTGGCAAAGAGATATTTTGTTCCGCAAAAGCCAAAAAAGCACATCTCCCATGGCTTATGGCTTTTAGGCTTAAAATGGCTTAAGCTTTTTATAAGTTGGATGAAAAAGCCACCCCTTTGTTTAGGCTTTAGCTTTTTTGCTTTTAAGCCAGACAAAAAGCCTAAATAAATATGGCCTAAATAAAGGGGTGACTTTTTTATCCAGCTTATAAAAAGCTTAAGCCAATTTAAGTCTAAAAGCCATAAGCCATGGGAGAGGTGCTTTTTTTTTTGGCTTTTGCGGAATGGAATAATAGTCTGCCATTGAAGTTTGTTGAAATTACCCACGAAATGCCATTGTATATAAATCCCAATCCTTCCGTTTTTTTGCCGTTCCATATTCCTCTCCCCCCGATTCCCTTCGGTTCCCCAACCACGCGCCACCTCAAATCCTCTCCCCCACCACGCCGTCACGTACCCTCCCCTCCCCCACGCCACTGCTCCCCTTCCTCTACGCCACCGTGTAACGTCCCGTTTTCTTTTAAGTCCTTGCCAAGTTTTCAAAATAAAAGTAACCATTTGGCTTTATTGAGAATCCAAAGCTTAACCTGAGATTTTGAAATCTAGAGAGTTCAATTGGAATTAATCAAACCTTAACTAAGTCGTTGTTGGTGTTCCTTCTTTGGTTGTGGCTCTCTGTGGTGTCTTTGTCGCCTCGGTGTGGGTTCTCAAAGCCTCTCTGTGCCCCCGGTTCGCCTCTTCTCTCTCTCTTAACTTCCTTTGTTGGTTTGAATCTCTTTGAGATCCAGACCTCTCTCTCATCTCCCCTCTGTTCAACCTCTCCCTTGCTTGGGGTTTTCTGTCAAGGACCCAAATGGGTTTGTGTTTGAAAACCTCTTGGTTTCCCCCAAGCCACGCTTGGCTTTGCTTCTTTGGACCTCCAGTGGACCTCTCCACGCTCTGGGAACCCCGAGTTCTCTTGGGCGCCTAGAGTTTCTCTGACCTCCCAAAGCTCTTTTGGGGCCTTCCTAGACCTCCCTTGTTGAGATCTAGCCGCTCAGACCTCCCTTGTTGAGATCTAGCCGCTCAGACCTCCCCTTGTTGAGATCTAGCCGCAGACCTCCCCTTGTTGAGATCTAGCCGCTCAGACCTCCCCTTGTTGAGATCTAGTTGCTCGACCTCCCTT
This sequence comes from Phyllostachys edulis, assembly GCA_036346405.1. Taxonomy (NCBI): domain Eukaryota; kingdom Viridiplantae; phylum Streptophyta; class Magnoliopsida; order Poales; family Poaceae; genus Phyllostachys; species Phyllostachys edulis. Next base: position 2,222,221 of record CM070564.1, read on the forward strand.
GTTGAGATCTAGCCGCCAGACCTCCCTTGTTGAGATCTAGCCGCTCAGACCTCCCTTGTTGAGATCTAGCCGCTGACCTCCCTTGTTGAGATCTAGCCGCTCAGACCTCCCCTTGTTGAGATTTAGCCGCTCAGACCTCCCTTATTGAGATCTAGCTCCTCGACCTCCCTTGTTGAGATCTAGCCGCTCAGACCTCCCTTGTTGAGATCTAGCCGCCAGACCTCCCTTGTTGAGACCTAGCCGCTCAGACCTCTCCTTGTTGAGATCTAGCCGCTCGGACCTCCCCTTGTTAGGATCTGGCCATTAGGACCTCCTCTCGGGAGATCTTAGCCGTCCAGGTCCTCCCTTAGTTGGATCCAAAGGTCCAGACCTCCTTAGGTCCAAGACCTCCTTAGCGCTTGGACCCATCTTTGATTCTTGTGGCTGTATCGCTTGAGACTTTACCTTCGTTACCTTAGGACCATCCTATGTGGTTTGGATGGCCCGATCCTAAGGGCACGTTAGTTTGGTCCGAACGTTCCTATCCTTTTTGGGCCGCCCGATTTTAATCGAACGGCTCTGCTTTGCTACGCGTTTTCCTTGTTTCCAGGACCTCCTCCTGGTTATTTTGCAAAGACCACCTCCTCGGTCCTTGCTGGTCATTTGTAAGGACCACCCTCCTAACCTTGAATTTTTCTGTTGGTCAGGACCTCCCTGCACCCTTTGATCTGGACCGTTGAGGTCCTCCCTTGAAATCTTGACCCTTAGACCTCCCTTGTGCAGTCTCGAGGCCAGACCTCCTCGTGGTGAGCTTCACGGACCTCTTGTCCGAACCTCCTCTTGAGTCCTTGGACCTCCTGTCCGAGACCTCCCCTCGAAAGTGTCTTGGACCTCTTGCCCAGGACCTCACAGTGGTCTTTGGCGGGGATGACCCTTGCGGTGGGGCCACCTCTTTGACTTGTGGTGCACCCTTTTGACTGGCCCCACTTGCCAGCTCCTCTTCACCTTGTAATTATTGCTCTTGCCTCGAACTCAGGCGCATTTAATAGGTGTCGGGTCACATTAAATGCAATCACATCTCGAGGTACTTTATTCAATTCTTTTAGGGCAAGCCTTGCCCTAGTTGTCCCGATTGCCTACACCTCACCGAAGTTTTTCCTTGTGGTGCACACTACCAACTCGGCTATATATAAAGCTCAGGCGGGCCTTTTGTAACCTTTGTTGCTCATTTCTTCCTTCCTGCCTCATCTGCTTCAGTTCTTCCTTGTGCAAGACCTTTCCTAGGAGCTCTTTGAGGTCGTGTTAATGCTCTTGGTTTCCTTTTGGTGAGTTGGTTTGAGTTCCTTTTGGTTCTTTTGAAGTTCTCGGCTTAGTGTGGTTTTGCTTATTTTGGTTCTCTTCTTGAACGTAGATCACGAGTTCGAGGAGATCTTGGACCCACTCTTCTTTGCGAAGGCTCTCCACCGCTTGACCAAGGCAAGCCACAGATCCCTTTGATCATCTTGAACCAAGTTTCAGAAATGTATTTCGGTTTTACTTTATCATGCATGGCTATGTTTATATGAAAATGGTTTGGGTGTAGTTACTTGCCTACTTGTCGTTATGCCTCCTTTATACCTTGTCTCCATCATGTTGTCATGTTCACCTTGTGAGCCTTAGGGTGGATAATTTAGTTGGTGTTCTTTGTTATTTGCCAACATGGGGTAGTAAGTCTTATCTGACCTTGCTTAGAAAACGTGGTTCGAACGTATCATGCTTCATCTCTAATAATCTTGACTAATAAATATGAAATGTGTGGTTGGTGCCATTGTTGAGCGACTATGGCGGGATGCCTAAGTTGTGTTGATGTGGTGTGAGACCACTTGGTTAAAATTTGTGTGCCAGACTGGGTGGTCTTTTGGCATGGGCTAATGCAAATTGTTTTGCTGAGGCAAGAAGGCAGGGAGTGAGTAGTGGGTGCTTTGCACACTTGGTGGTGGAAGTCTTGCCTTGGCACAATTAAGGACTTCACTTTGTGTCTGTTGAACTGGGCCAAACAGTGCAATCACAAGATCATTTTATGGGAATGGTCTGGCAAATGAATAATTAGCAATGGGTTGGCTTGGGGCTATTGTGGTTGAGCGTGTGATTCGTTGGCGCAAGAGGGCACCCATAACCTGCGGACTTCTAGACCACGAGGAGGGATTATAAACCTTAGCGGGCAGCCCGAGTCGGTTCAAAGCTTTATAAAGGCCTTGCTGCGCTCTCTAGACTGCTCACCTTAGGAAGTGAGCAAGGGTGACCGGAACCCGTCCCGCTAGAGAGATCGTGGATTGTGGGTAAAGTTGTACACCTCTGCAGAGTGTAAAGATCTATTCGAATAGCCAAGTCCTTGGTCATGGACATGCTCAGTGAAATGGTGCAAGGGGTAGCTGTTTCAAAAGCTTGTGCCACTGGACACTTCCGCGAGATGCCTTGGCTTTGCCTCGAAGAGACCTTGGCCGGCTCCAGAGGGGTCAAGGTTGGCTCGGGTAGTGGTCTAGGGGTTGGTTTGGACCTCTGGAATGGGTGTTCTGGAGTGGGTTTTGGGTGAGGACCTGGCCACTGGTGTGATCAGACCTCCCCCATTTTTGGTTGTGGCCGTGAGTTGGTGCTCACTCCACCTTTTTAAACATCAAAAGTATTATGTATTATGGTTTTACCTTGCTACCTTACAATCTATTATTGCTATTATTGTCAAACTTAGCTTTGCGCAAACTAACCATACAGCTCTCCATTGGTAAGTCCTTGCATGAATATTATTGCATCTTTGCTCCCTGTGACTTGCTGAGTACATTCCAAGTACTCATGGCTTAAGCCCTGTGTCAAAGCAGATTATGAAGATGACCAAGTGCAGGGCAGTGCAGACCTCTTCGAGGAGGAGTTCTTCGACGACTAAGATGCCTAGGACGCCCTCCACCCGACGACTGTGGTGCTTGTTGGATGGCTTTGCGTGTTCAGTGTTTGAGCCCTAGAAGCTCCTTGTTGCCGCTTGTAAGTCCTCGTTGGTGTTGTAAGCCCTCGATGGCGCACCTCTTGTTAACAAGCTTGACCATAAGGTCCTATTATATAAAGTTTAATTTGTGCGCTTCATCTTTGTTTGACCTCGTGGTTGTGGTATTGGCTTGTGTTCTTGTGCGAGCTAGCTCTGTTGTCCCGGGACTAGCTCAGATGCACAGGCGGGACCACCAGGAGGTCCCACGACTTAGCTTTGGGAGGTCTCTTTGGACCTCTCTTAGTGATGTGCCCGGAGGTGCTCTGAGGCGGTGGCGCCACGACCTCCAAAGGTCCCCAAGACCTCTGGGAGGTCGGTGGCGGACCAAGACCTCCAGGAGGTCCAAAGACCTCTGGGAGGTCCCGCACCTCCTCGGTAAGCTCCACGCGGTGCTACCACATCTTTCCGTGGTGACTTCAAGCAAAAAAAAAATGGTCCTCCGGACCTCTTGCGGTACATCACGGGGTGGGTCGTCACACACCGCCTCCCCTCCCCAACGTCGTCGCCCTCACGAGGAAGACGCCGCCGCCTCCTCCCGACAACCCCGAAGCCGCGCCCTTCCTCCTTCGACGCCGATCTTTCCTCCTCCGACGCCGGCCCTCCCTCCCCCAACGTCGTCGCCCCCACGACGAAGATGCCGCTGCCTCCTCCCGACGACCCTAACGCCGTCGCCCCCGTGTGGAAGACGCCGCCGCCTCCCCTTATAACACCTGACCCAACACGGAGCCCAGAATGCCACTAACTACACTAACTAACAATTTTAATATTATTTTATAATGAATTACAGCAAGCATCTCAATGATAAGACCCATCCACGGGTCATATAAAAACAAGTATAATGATATTACAATCATAGATAAATGATCTCTAGGAAGCATAGTAAAGTAATAATTCAAGAACACTGCAAAATCAATCGAATAAAGTCTATTGAATGAATACTCAACTCCAACCTATCATCTAAGGTTATTCAACACCATCATGTCCTAAATATAATTCATCATGCTATAATAAAAAATTCTCATATCCAATGAATCAAATAATTGGGTGTAGGTTGTGATTCCAAGTGTGCTAGCCCTTCCCGAGTGAAACGTCATCAACGATTACCTAAAAACAACAATAGAGCAAGAATGAGTCCAAGACTCAGCAAATACATAATAAAGCCATAAACAACAGTTTATCAACCAAAATCAAGGTTATCATCATCATCTATCTATTTAATGCCAATCTCATACTCAAACAAACAAGCCATATTCTATATATGTAAAGTTGCACAATTAACAATTTACTCATATGTGCAAATGCACCATCATGCTCATACTCATATGCATCTCATCAGCTGATACCGGTATAGCGGAGTGTTCACCCGTCGATGACACACTCTATCCTTCACTCCCGTGAAGTCCCCACCAAAGTACGATTTTATCTAGAACACTCTGGACTAGTCATGTATCTTTCTCACCGACCTCACCGGAATAGTTACATAATTTTCTCACCGACCTGGCTCGTGCAACTCTTGTCATGATAAATGTAAATGATGCAACATCTTTAATTATTCATCAACATAATTCATCAGGTAGTCAGAGTCGAGATCCTAAGTTGGATCGATTTGCCTTCGGTAGGATCGAAATCATAGTATCGAATCGTAGAATCGACATTTCTATGGAATTGTAAAAATACACATATTTAACATCTATACTATAAGTTTGTATGATTCTTATATGGTTTACCACTTGCATGTTCCTTAAAAGCAGCTAGACATACTATAGGAATAAAAATAGCTTATCATTATCAAGCTCAAGATTGCTCATGCCATAATATAGATATTTGTACTAGCATTACCACACTGATACAATATTTTGCATGCTTCTTGTTTATTTATAGTTTCATTCTCAGAAATTAATATCAACAAATTTTGCTCTAAAAGAAAATATCAACAAAGCCTGGCCTCTAAAAAAATTTACCCTAAGTCTCTACGAGTAGGATCGACAGTGCGATTTGGATTTATAGGCTGTCGTGGGTTCGTAGAACCGTAAGACTCTAAGAGTAGGATCGCGATCCTAACTACCTTGAGTAGAATCGGATCGACAGTGCGATTAGGATCGACAGGCTATCGTGGGTTCGTAGAATCGTAAGGCTCTAAGAGTAGGATCACGATCCTAACTACCTTAATTCATCTCGTTAACTCAATATCTCATTCTCATTAACTTAATATCGTAATCTCATTCACTCAATGTCATCAATATCATGCATAAGAATAAGCTTAACGAAAGTATAATAAATAGCATGATAAGTAATATTATTGATAGTGGTGAACAACCCATTGTTCACCACTCTACCATGTACTTACCTCTTAGCCCTTCGAAGCCAGATGACGAAATCGTGGCACAGCGCAAGAGACCACAGTCCCTGAACAAGCAAGTAATAACACACACTAAAAAATATCATCAAAATCACATCATCACAGAACCAACCCATCACACTAATCGACCTCGCATGTTTACGCCAAACCGACTAAATTAACCCTAAATCTACCGGACGCACTACCCCCTATCCCAGTAGTAAAATGGCTCTAACTTATTCACCCGAACTCCAAATTCAACCAACCAAGACTTTCTGGAATACTCACAAAACAACCTACATTTTCCTAGTTATGATGAAACTTTGATTCTACCATTTTCTGCCTTGTTTCTTTACCCGAAGATAGATCTGTTGACAACAGACTTCCAAAATTCATATCATTTAATCTACTAATCTAAAAATTGTGTTCTTGGACTTTCTAGAAACCTTAAGAAATTACCTACAACATTCATGTTGACCGAATTCCCATATTAACTCACCTATTCTTTTTAATCTACTAATTACCTCGGACTGTCAACGAACGACAAACTCTACCGGACATCAAAACTATAAAATTCATATCTCACAATTTATGCGTCGGATTGACATGAATAAAAATTCTATTGAAAGCTATCGAAATTCTCTACAACTCTCTAGTAGATGAAATTATCAAATTACGCACTTACGGTACCCGAAATAATAGCAATAGACTAAACCAATCTACTAAACGTTTTGTCCCGACTAGAAAAATTGCTAACAAAATAAAGCAAAAGGGAACTCGATCGTCACCCTTGGAGATCAAGACGACGAGCGCGACAACCCAGCGATCCATCCCTCCTTTCTTCCTCCCTTTCTTCCCACTACTACAGGAACCGACATCACAGACGGTTCGGAACCGTCATCACGCGGTTTCGAACCGCCTATGTTTGTTGGTCTGATAACAGATATTATCACGCAGCGGTACAAAACCGCTCGTGATATTTAAAATATCACAAACGGTTTTATTAAAAACCGCTCAGCGAAGTCAAGTATCACGAGCGGTTTCAACCGACAACCGCTCGTGATTCGAGAATATCACGAGCGGTTCTAAATAAAACCGCTCGTGATAGAGAATATCACGAGCGGTTCTAAATAAAAACCGCTCAGTGATTTGTGACTATCACGCACGGCTTTTATATAGAACCGCTCGTGATATTCTCCTATCACGCACGGTTTGCGATAAACCGCTCGTGATACTTGCCTTCACGAGCGGTTTTAACAAAAACCGTCGTGATAGCTCATACCCGCCCACAATTTGTTGTTTTCTGGCTAGCCTCGGGAATTGCTAGCCATGCCCTCTGAAAACAAGCATTCACGAAAATGATTCAAGCAATCACAAAAACAAAGATTTCACAATAACAGATTCAAGCGACCATGACAACTCAAAGTGATCATTACTCAAAATAAATTACAAAAGATCGTGATTTGTTCAAGTATTGTCACTATAGTTACAACTAGATTACAATTGTTTGCGTTGAGAGGTTTTAGTGGGGTGATGCTCGGGTTGGCGACGGAGTGAAACTCTCCGTTGTCGTTAATGATTTCGAGTTGATAAAGGCGCAGAGCTTCCTCGAATGTCCTTGATCTCTTCCGCAACGAGTGAATCACATTGTAAATCCAAGACCGTCGCTACCAATTAAGAGTAAAGTGGTAAGCTATATATATTTAAATTTATAATTAGGAAATAATTATTTCGAGATTGACAAACCTCGTGATCCTTCTTCTTAGTCAGAAGGATTAGTCGCATATGATAGCAGACGTAGATTGCACATAACTCATCATCTTTTTGTTTGCGACCGCAAAAATAGAATTACATATATAGGTATAGTCGATTCGAGACGCGTTATTATGAAGTATGATATAGTATTATTGTGTTGTAGCACGATCGGAAAATCCATCCTGTGTGTTAGTTAGGCGCTCTTTCCATCGATATTCCTTTGTTGGCAACATAATTGATGAATGACCTACATGATTCAAAAAGTTATCCTCGCCATTTCAAACGAATGAAGACTACAATAGAGTTATGTAAGGAGGAAATGAGCATACCTCTCGAGTATTCCTCTTAGAGTGTCAAGTCGTGCTTGTTGCGGTTTAGGGAATCAAGGTATATCACATGGTTCCTCTTGGGTATAATAACTAAAAGGATCCAATGGTACCTACTCATGTATGTCGCTATAGTCATTAAACCTAAGTTCGTGTTATGATAATGTACAAATGAAATTTGTATAGCAAGTAGTGACACTTACCCTCGGTTGTAAGGCACCACTATGTACTTCATGTTCCTCTGAGAAGCAATGACCTCGTTATGTATTTCTCGGCGAAGGACGAGTCTTGTAGGATGGTTTGCAACGATACCACGTGTGGGTCGAGGAAACCCACCGTTCTTTCCATTCCCGGACATTTTGCAAAGATGTATCTATACATAAGCAATGAGTTGTGATATTTATCGGTATTAGATGAATGTAGAACTTGATTGTACGCGACTTACGATGTCCAACATCGTAGAAGCGAGACGCCGAGGCCAACGAGGTTGAATAGTTCAAATAAATCATTGAAGCCCACGACGAAGTACCTCGTCCGTTGAAGAAATGCTTGTCCTCGATTCGACGGTGATTCCATGATCGACCCTTCTTTTGGGTCTTGTCCAAGTACCGTGCATGCAAAGCGACAAGCATGTCCAAATGGCATTAATATCGCCGAACACAACGGTTTTCGATGATGTATTTCCGGGTATCGCGGACTTCCGGTATCGCGGACTTCCGGACTTCTCGGACTTCCGACTTGGGAGGCGCCTTAACGTTCGTTGATTTCGATTTGGCCTTAGCGATTGGCATCGTTTTTTGTGAGACGACTCGAACCGACACGCCGGCACGCTTTTGTCGTTCCTTGGCGTCTTCTCCACGGAATCGAAGATGTGGCCTTTTGAGGCTAAACATGAGGTGGAGTCATCGAGGTCCCGTTGGAGAAGAATGGTCGTGTCGGATCGCAAGCACCGCGGGTTCGAGGCGATGTTCTTCTTGGGCCATCGGATAAAGAGAGGACAAGATCCCTAGTGTTGTGATCTCTTCGTTCGGGCAAATGTCCAAATGATGGCTCGGAAATTGACATGTACCATATCCACTGACCTTGGCGTAACTGCACCACCGGGCACCGTCTTTCAGACCGCCTCTTCCTCGTATGGATACACCATCCCTGCGCACCTCAATACAAAGGACCCATCCATCCTCACTTGGAGCTTCTGGCGTCGGCTCCTACAAAACGACACGCAATTAGCTAAGGCGTCGTTAGGGTCTATCTTTGGTGCATTCCATAGATGTACGCTACCTTGATGTCATCTATCGGTGTCGGACGTCGTCATGTTCACAATTATCTTGCGACGCCGACGCCACTCCGACGCCGAGGAGGACTGTCTTCCAAATTAGCGGGCGGCTTGCGATCACCGCTCATGAGTATATCCATTTGACTCGCAATGCTACCATCTCTACTTGAAATTGGTTAGTAATCATCTGCACTCAACCGGGTTGTCGTGTTCGCCTTGGATATCTTCCTAGTCCTATACGTGTAGTAGTCGTCCGCGAATCCATGAATCCAAGGTACGTTAACCCCAAGGCCTCGCGTGCGACCCGGTGCTCCTTGTTTTCCAAGGTCGTAGATAGTATATCCTTCTCCTATGCGCACGGAAGGAGCCTTGGGAAGCTTGGGCGATCAAGTCACGCCGCAAGAGGTCATCACGTTATTATAGACACTATGAAGTTATGGACTTATTAACAACTTAGTAGTTCGATATACTTACCACACGCTTGGGACACTTCCGATGCGCCGGGTTTGTGAAGGAGATGTTTGCCGAAAGACGAGACTTGTGCCCTCGCTTTTAACCAAATTTTAGGGAACGCGGGTCTGTGACATCGAAACGGGTTCTCCTTCTCCGCCGCCCATTCCTCAGATTTACCCGCGTGCAGTGATCGCGAAGTCTGTCTTGGGTGAGTGTTTCGTGTCCGAGAGCTTTGTGCGCCGACTTTGCTCCTTAAATTCGCCGATGTTTTCATAGCCACAAAGGTGTCCCATGCTTCCCGTCAGAATCTATATCGCTGAAGGGCGCCGACCGTGTTCACGTGCTTCATGACAAGAATGCTCTTGAAGGTCCTCCACGATTTACCCATCGTGAGCATCGCCGTCCGTCGACGTGTGCCACATGTGCTACGGAATAGTGAACTTCTCTGAAAGTTCGTCCCCCAGCGCCTTCGCTTCTTTCGTCAGTCCTTCCACCTTGGTGTGGTGATGAGGACCCGCTCCTTCAAGTATCCCGCAGATGGTCCTAATCTCGCCACGATCTCTTGGGACTCGAGGGACCCCAAAGTCACCGACCTCCGATGACCACCGCCCGGAGGCATTTTTGATTGTCCTCTGCCATCTCGCCTGTCATTATCGCCGACGGTGACGGCGGCCTCGTCGCGCCTCTTCCATCTCATGGGTCGGTGTTGGCGGCCTCGTCGGCGCCTCTTCCATCTCGGGGTCGGTGTTGGCAGCCTCGTCTTCGCCTCTTCCATCTGCGGCGTCGATGTGGCGGCGAAGACGGTGCCTCTGCCATCTCGCTTACTTGCTCTCGTGAAGAAGTCAGAGGTTGACTATAGAGATCAAGATGGCAAATGAAGAGTTGAATGAGCTCATACAGACTACTAACATTCCTAACACTCCTTAATCCACGAGCTTCGTTCTAACACTCCTAACACTCCTTAATCCACCAAATTCTCTTGTGATCTTTGTATAGATAGAAACTAGTGATACAAATCTTTTGCCCGAGCCTACTTCTCTAAGGAAATGCGATTGATGATATTATGTGCTCTTAGAAGGAGAGTAGCTAAAGAACAAGTCTTTGCCATCTCAATCCTATTGTCTATACTCTTCATGAAATGAATATGATAATATAAATTCAAACTATGAGCTCTAAATAATACTTTGCTTAATCGTCAAATGATCTCAACTGCTAATCTAAAAACAGATTAAACTTCCAACAAACAGAGGTTGACTACAGAGATCAAGATGGCAAATGAAAAGTTGAATGAGCTCATACATACTACTAGAAGAATCACAAACTAGTCAATACAACCGATCAATTTGCAATAGAACTATGAGTCGAACCGAAAGTAACCAATTAACAAGACAACATATTGACAAGAGTAAGTAATACAATAGAGCTCAAGTATGAACTAACTATCACATTCAATCTCAAGATAAGACAGAGTTCATCACAGAGCATGTCAACAAAGCCCATCGATCAATTTGCAATATCTTCAAGATTAGACTCAAAAATCGTAACTAATACGGATCAAGGTATCAACTAGCACTACAAATATATATATATATATATATATATATATATATATATATATATATATATATATATATATGCAAAGATCAACCGAATCGCCACAGAGGAGCAATACTCACAGAGAGGATGCCGCGCAAGAACTGGGGAGGCAGGTCAGGGGAGGAGTCCGATGCGGGGAGGAGGAGCTGGGGAGGAGGTCGACACGGGAGGAGGACGGCGAGGAGAAGGCCGGTCTGAGGGGAGGAGGCCGACACGGGAGGAGGACGGCGGCGTTGAGGTCGGAGGCGCCAATGTCGGGCGGCACCGAGGTCGGCGGCGGCGACGCTTGGGCTTCTGACTGGGAGGTGAACGGGCGCCGAGGTCGGGGTGGCGGCACCGAGGTCGGCGGCGCGCCGAGGTCGGGCGGCGGCGCAGAGGTTGGGGGCACCAATGTCGGGCGGCGGCGCCGAGGTCGTAATCGGCGCGAAGGCGAGCCCTAAACCCTAGAGGAGGCGAACGAGCGCGAGAGCGTAAGGGCGCGGAGAGGAAGTGAGAAGTGAGAGGAAAACCCTAGCGCTTCCGCCTTATAAAAAGTATATCACAGATTTGTTCAAATGAGAACTGTCAGTGATATTATATCACAGCGGTTCTCATTTCAACCGCTCAGTGATATTATTCCACAGACGGTTGTATAATAAAACCGCTCGTGATAGCCTACAACCCGAGGCCAATTTATGATATCCTCGACAAAACATATCTTGAACTCGGTGAGACATAAATATCCCGAGAAAACATAGTGAACTTCTTTGAGACAAGTATGATGACAATTATGACAAGTCCATATGAATTCTAACACGTGACAAGTATGATGACAAGTTCATAACACATTTGACTTCAAAATTTCATATCTAATTCAACTCAACTCCAAATCAAGTGAAACCAATTTTGATACTCCACATTACAATGTACGTCCACACATTGACATTAATATCAAATATGACAAGTCCATAACACATTTGACTTCAAAATTTCATATCTAATTCAACTCAACTCGAAATCAAGTATGATGACAATTTTGATACTCCACATTACAATGTACGTCCACATTGACATCAATATCAAATATGACAAGTCCATAACACATCAACACATGACAATTTCACGTTGACATCAAAATATATGAGAGATTACAAGTCCATAACACATGATGTTATGGAATAAATTAATTACATTGGAGTAAATTCTTAATTAAGATATAGGCCTTCATGATGATCGACGCGCATATAGCTAGCTTCCTCACCGGGTTCTTCCTCGAGCCTAATGCCGCTTCCGAAAGGAGGCAACTCGTCAAATTGATTGTATTCTTTCTCGCCCACTACATTCTCAACTCCGACAATCCTCCTTTTTCCATGAAGAACTACGTGGCGCTTCTTATTTGCCGGCCGGTTACATAGAAGACTTGAACAACTTGGTTAGCCAAGACGAATGGTTCGTCTTTATATCCGACACGCTCGAGGTCCACGGTAGTGACACCGCATTTGTCGACCTTCACCAGCGAGATGGACCCAACGGCACCAAATAGGGGATCTTGAAAAGCACGTGGTCGAGCTCCCATATCTCGCCTATTTGCCCATAGTAGGAGCTCCTCATCCCATCGGTCTCAATGCATCTATGCGGACACCGCTATTCGATCAGGCTCTTCCTATCCCGAAATGCCAGATAAAATGTGTACCCATTGATGTCGTATCCTTGCCATGTGACAATTGTAAATTGTGGCCCTCGTACAACCATAGCAACAGATCATCACTTGATGACCTCCCGATGATTCGCACCTTTAACCATTCGTTGAACCGACGGTTGTGCTCTCTCGTGATCCAAACCTCCGACCGGTGCGGATTCATTGGCGCACCAGGAACAAAGGTCTCACCGAGTCCTCCCTTAAGCCCTCGAATTTACAAAACTCTCTCTCATCAGTAGTTCTCTTACGCATCGCGTAGCATCCGATCCAGATTGTTATCGTGTGACATATCCTCATCAAAAGCAATGATACCACATCCGCGATCGTTGACTTCCTCGGCGGTGCCGTCATTACTAACTTCATGTGTAATAATCGCTCTTCACCGTGGATCGTCCAACATGTATACCCTTTTGTGAAACCCTTCGAATCAAGTGCGCTTCTATTTGCGCGTTGTTAAACATCTTCAAATTACCGCAATCAATGCATGGACAAGACATAAAATTTATCTTCTTCTTCAACATATCCCCGCCAATGCTCTTCTAAAAGCAACCACGCCATTAATGTACTCTTGACTCATACGGTTCACACTGTACATCCGGTTTGATCCATCTACACTACGCATGTAACAAATTAGTGTCAAAATTGATTAGCGATTAATTTATAGCAAATATAAAGGGTTATAGATCGTTACCCTCGGAGGTCACGAAGAAAATATGATTCCTCTCCTTTCCTTCTCCTCTCTAAGGTGGCGAATGGGGGAGGAGGTGGCGGTGTTGGAGGCGCTAGGGCAAGGGTCCAACCTTCTCCTCTCTAAGCTGGCGCAACGGATAATTATTGATTATCTGCATGATTGTTGATTAGATACGAGACAAAAGACAAGAGGAAGATCCTAATTAATAACTAGCAAGTTGGTCCGCGCGATTGCGCGGGTATCCGTTTTTATATAATTAAAACAATAAACCACTGTGATGACGTTTCTTCATGGATATAAATGGAGGAAATATAAAATACATCATTGCACATGTGACTTATCTTGGTGTGTCATAAATTCTTCTTTTTAATATGTTCTAGAAAACTACTCATGAAATTAGTTACGATTAAGACTTTCACTTCTTTGCACGTATTTTTACTCGTTTTGTCTCATCGTTGCACAAAGGAATTACACCAGATTAATTAAAGGCTACATGTTTTGCTTTTCATTTTCTACAAATAGGGTCCATCAAATTGGGAGCTAGATGTACGACGCTTTTGCCTTTTCCCATCAAGTAGTATTAATTGAAACCTAAACCCTATGCTTCCGATTAAGGAATATAACAAAGAAAACAAAACATTAGCGTCTATGTACAGAGTAGCAAAGTCGGAAATTCACTAATCAATAGAGTGGAAAAAGGATAATCAGATATTTCATCATCTGCTTAATTAGGGAGAAATCGCAGTTGGAGGAGCTAGGGAGGAAGTGGCCCGCACTGGGAGGAGAAGCTAGCTACCAGATCTAAGTGGAGCCCAGCAGCAGAGGGCAGTTGATTATATTTATCCAAACAAGGCCAGCAGAGGAGTGGCAGAGGCACAGGCGGAAGCAAGAAGGGACACAGCCGGCGGTCTTGGCAGAGGGATGTGTCGCGCTCAATTTATACGCGATGGGCATATCACGAGCGGTTCTTAATAAAAACCGCTCAGGATAGATGACTATCACGAGCGGTTTGTAAATAGAATCCGTATGTGATATTACGACGGTTCTATTCACAAACCGCTCGTGATAATCACCAAATCACGCACGGTTTGTAAATAGAACCGCTCAGTGATATTCTGACGGTTATTAAATAGAACCGCTCGTGATTGGGTGATTATCACAGACGGTTTGTGAATAGAACCGCTCGTAATATCACGACGGTTCTATTTACAAACGATCTGTGATAGATGACTATCACGCACGGTTCTAAAAATACCGCTCGTGATATTCTTCGCGCCACCCGCAGTGCGGGTTAATACGCACGGTTCCAAAGGAACCGCTGTGATGGGGCGCCTACTATAGCCTGCTTTTGTAGTAGTGTCCCCTTCCTTCTTCCTCTTCTCTCCTTACTGGCCTTGTTTCTCCCTTGACAGCACAGAAGATCCGAAGTAGATGTGGTTGCATGCAGCACAGAATAAGCACAACAACAACTTTCTCTTATCTCTCTCTCGCACAACATCTGTCTTTTATTTCCCTCTCTCTCTCTCTCTCTCTCTCTCTGGAACAATATGAAAAAGCTGATTTGCATGTAGGCTTGCATGTAGGCCGTGTAGGGGCAGCAGACAAGCAGTGCGCATGATGTTCGCAGCCGGCAAAACAAGTAGTGGCAGCAAGAAAAATGAATTTTTTTTAAATAATCTATTTTTTATTCGAAAAAAAAGAAATAATACCACTTAATTTTTATTTACAGAAATAATCTCGTGTCGCCATACGGTTGGGCGAGTCCGGCAAGTCGCCCAACCGCAGTGCGACACATATTCAAGTCGCTCAATGGAACAGTGACTAGAGCGTTAGTCGCCAAACGGATGTGCGAGTTTAGGAAGTCGTGCATTGGTTGGGCGACTTAGTTCAAGTCGCCCAACCAGTGGGCGATTTTAGCTCCTACATCTGGAATTATGCAAATCCAATTGGAACAATTGTGTTAAAATATATATTACAATTTTTAGGTATTGTATTTAGCAAATCGTATTATATGATGTTATTTTTTAAAAAGATAAAAGTGTGGTGACAACGTTGGTTGGTCTGTTTGTTATTTTCGTAGAATATAAAGGGTACGAAATTTGTCAAACTCGCAATAACATTTTTTTGATCGTCGTATATTGTTGTAGTGCGCTAAATTTCTGTAGAATTTTGTGAGGATGATTGAGATAGTAATGAGTGGTAAGTATAAAGGTAAATGATATTACGATACGTGAGGGAGTCTCTCCTCGATGAAGTTATGAAGATGCTGAGAACGCTCGTTGTGGTTATGAAGATGCCATAAAACATAGATGATTCGATGGCGGTGCGAATGGTTCTTTCTGGGATTCCACTAGAAGATGCATACTTGCAATATAGACTTGCTTTGATGGCTTAGCGGAGACACGGAACGAGAAGTACATTAAAGTCCGCGGACAGAAGTACATTACACGTTACAATTAGTTCACAACATACTAGTTCCACAATTGCTTACAAGAACCAAAGTACTAACTGAAGTACATGTTACAACATACTAGCAGTTGTAATACAAGTTCCTACGTGTCGACATGCGCCTTGCAAGTTCTAGACTTGCATGGCTAAGCAAAATTAAGCGGTATTATTTCTGTATTTTCGAATAAAAAATAGATTATTTTAAAAAAAATTCATCGTTATTTCTCTAGATTCCGAAGCGATTGATATTGACTCGTACGCCACTGAGAGTGAACAACTGATCTACCAGCAAGGCAAGCATCATTTTAACTTTCTTTTGCATCATATTTGATCCCAATTTTGATGAGTTAGTGAAATGATAATTGCTTGCATGCTTATTTTGCCATGTTGCTATTTTTGTGATGTGTAGTTAGTTATATCCTATTCATTGAGGTTAATCTTGAATTCTTCCAGTACCACATGCTTAAGATAGGTTGTGTGAATTATTATACGGTTTTGCTTAGCCATGTAAGTCTAGAACGGTAGTTTGATTGTCGGGATTAACCCGACAATTATGGGAGAAACATACTTTCTTATATTCTTTTTATTCCATATCTTCGTATCTATTTTATGAGTTAAAATTTGTCATTTTAAATGAGTTTTGAGGTTTGAACAAATTGGTTGCTAGTGAGGGTGCCTTCGTGCACGAGATTGGGTATGTGATTGACTTGTCCGGACCAATAAGGACCGAACTTCGGTGACATCTCTAATTCAAGTAAAACTCGTGCTATCACACGTGGTATATGGGTGCTGTACGGTTAAGTAGGGGGAAGGTTTTATTGTGATAAGTCCCAAGGTGGTGTAAGGGCACTTGTGTTGATCATTTGTTCGTAGGAGCCGATGTAATGTTCTATAGTGTGCACAGGAGCACCAATTTTTAATATTTGCATTGCAACGGTATTTCCAATACAACTTGTGAGCCGCTTAGCAAGTGCTATCGGTCGCTTGTACTAAGTAAGAGAACATCTTGCAAGGGGGACTTAGCCCAATAGGATTTTTCTTACTGAAAATGACTATATCTTGATTCTCCCCGGCCGACATACCAAAGGAAGTGTGTCATTATTCGGAGGCATCCGGAGGCTTACGGGCTAGTCGTGTCATGTGGGTAAAGTAGTACATCTCTGCAGAGATAAATCTATTCGAATAGCCGTGTCCGCGGTTGTAATATCCCGTTTGCCGTTAGTGGATGCAATAAAAATTAGAGAGGGAATTAAGAGAATTAAAAGAGAAAATTCAGAAATTGTGGGAGGAATAGGCCACGCAGCCCATAGTCAAGTGGGGGAAAAACAGGCATAGTGGCCCATGGCCCAGACCACCAACTAAAGAAGAAGGGGGGAACCCTAGGGCAGCTACAGTGCCAATGCTACAGTACCGCCGCCGTCACTGTAGCACAGCTACTGTAGCACACCCCTCTCCATGGTGGTGCCCCCTCTCCTCCGGTGCCTCTCTATTGTGGTGGCCGGCCAAGAAGAAGAAGAAGAAGAAGAAGGAAGGGAAGAAGAGAGAAGGGAGGAGAAGTGAGATCACGCGGTGTTCTTCATGATCTACAGCGGTTTTTCAAGGGTAACGAAGATCCTTCCTCGTTGTATGTTTCGAATTTAAGGCGTATTTGAATTCGTTAGTAGATCGGTTGTTTAGATCCCAATCTGTCCAGAATTTTGAACGGTGGTTTTCGTGTCCTTAGAAGCAGATTCTGAGGAACCCATCTCTTAGAGATAGTTGGGTTATGTCCTTAGCTTTCCGTGGCTGCCAAGAACGCCCAAATCCGATTAACGGTCAGCGAGATATGATTTATTTAGTGTCGCTGTCCTGCTAATCTGTCAGCATTCTGACAGTTTGTAGAAAACTGGGTTAAGCGATTAATTAAATGGAAAATTAGAGGATCTCAATTTAATCAAAGTTGTAGACTATTGTCCCAGCTTTCCAGAAAGCTCAAGAACGCGAGATTTGGACATTTGTACTGAATGTTATCGTAGTTTTAGTTTACTATGCAGAGAACCCGACGTGAATTTGATGTTTTATTATTTGGCCTGGTAGGGATATTAGATGGCCGATTCAGGACGGCTCACCAACTAGACTTAGTTGGAGAATTTAATTACCTTTCCAATAAGTCTAAGAACACCTTATTTGGACCCCTGTAGTGAAAGTTACAAATTTTAGAAGTTGACTGTCCACCGACGGGACAGATCAACGTTTAGGAATTGGGGTTGGGATCGAGTTAGATGCGTTTGCGAGTTCGTGGTTGCTGTTCATAGTTTATTTTTGGTCCGCTACTGTCGTCTTAGCGTGCGTTATAATTATTATTCAGGTGGTGGACTGGTCCCGAGGGCAGCACCTTCTGCATGTCCCTCGTTCCCTCGCGGTTAAGGCAAGTATAATGATGGTTATAATAGATATTGTTGAATGGCAATGTTTGATATATATTATGAGTATTTGTGTGTTCATGATTGTGAAGATGGCATAATTGGTAATGTTCATGGTTGCTAGAGATATGAGTTATGTGTTAATCATGGATGTTTGAAAGTTGTGAAATCTATGTTATGAGCTTTTGTAGTATGAATAGGATATTCATATATAATGTTGTTGCAGATGCATGTTTGTATTAATTTGAGAATTCATACATATGCATCATGTTGGCTTATTGAAGTCTTGGTCATGTGATGACCAAGCAACTTGAGGTCCCCGCCATGTTGATGATTAAGAAGGTCCCCATGCTTGTAAAGCATGGTTTTGGTCCCCATACTTGCGGAGTATGGGCATGGTCCCCGTGCGGATGGCACGAGCATGGTGTGCATCGACGGATGCACACTTTGCATTACCGTAAAATGCAAAAGGGAAAGAGAAGGAAAAGATCATTTTGAGCATATTGCATAGCATGTGTGTGTAAGGTGATTGATATGTGGTTTTGTGAAGTATAGTTGATGAGTTACATGCTTGTATGTCGTTGATGCCATTTATTATATTTGCTTTAGTCTTTGGACTCACCTCTTGTTGTTTGTTGTATTTTAGGTACCTTTACAAGATCAGCATGTATAGGGAAAAGGAATGATTAGACTTCTTGCACTTTTGCACAAATTACCCACCATGGAATGAAAGAAAAATTAACTAGGAGATGAATGAACTGTTTAAAGTACTCATATTGATTATTGCTTGCTTGGAGTAATCTGTAATAATTGAATAGACGTTTTAGATGCTCATGATCTAGTTCTAGATGTTTAGTTGCTATGGATGTCATAGTAATGAATAGTTTGTTTTGATTACGTCTTGATCATATTGCAATTTGGATTATCTTTATATGTTATAATTGTCTGTTAGAACCTCCGGTATAGGTACCTACACAAAGGAGGTTCTGCCGAAATTTTGTAAGATGTTTTAGTTTAATTACGGTTAATTTATTTAATTTAGTAGCATTCCAGGCCTTTGTTTGGTTGGGGTGTTACAGCGGTTATGGACGATCGCTTGAGTTATGTGGTTACTAATGTTAGACTTTGAATTAAAATTGTGGGTACAACTTGGTATTCGGCATGAACGGGTGTTCAAGCATGTTTATGTATCAAAGTGGGCTGCCACTTTGATTATTGTTTGATTTATTTGTTTATCTTTGTATTACTTTGTCACATGATTTACTTCTACTTCAAATCTGTTTTTAAAATGGCAATTGATAAACTAGTATGTGTAGGTTGGAAAATTGTTGCGTTTTTCGCAAAACTAATGCCACTAATGCCATCCTTTGAATATCCAATATGCATAACTAATTTTATCTTTGTGTAAGACTTGCGAGTACAACTTTGTACTCAACCAGTTTGTCTACTGGTTCCAGGTATAGAAGACTGTGAGTCCGATGAGCTTGTGAGTGTCTATTTAGGTGACATTGACGAGTAGTGCTATCATTTAACTCCCAGTCAGTTGCCGATGGGTTATGGGGCATACCATGCTGGACTTTTGGTTTATTTACTTGCTTCTGCTGCTACTTTAAATTCTTATTTGAATTTGGCCGGTCGGCCACTTGTAATAGTTGTAGACTTGAACTACTTTGATGTATGCCTTTTGAACTATTAATGTATGAATGTTGTATGGATGTGATCAATGTTGTTTGTGAGTTTGGGTATGTTGGTCTCTGATCTTGGGAGCCAACATGACCTCATGCCCGCTGTTCATGGATTCCATTTTAACTCACTAAGTGTGGTCTTTAATTGTTTAGAGAACTGATAATCATGTAGTACTTGCAAAGGAGCGGTACGCGTGATCACCGGGGCTCTAAATTCAGTAAAGACCTCTCACTTAGATGGAGTTAACTTAGAATCTATTAACTTGAGGCCCAGAGTTATCTTCACAAGACTGGGATGGCCTCGGTCTTACAGGAATAACCCGGGGGTCCTCACAGTACTGCTCCTGCGGGAGTCTGTTCATTTTCTTCTGACACAGGGGTGCCGGAACCACTTGCAACAGCATGATGAGTCTGAACCATCTGGTGAAGCTCCATGGGTTAGATAATGTAGCAAGCACAAGATGAGTTAATGTCAGACCCGGATTCTGAGAACCCAAATCCTCTGTGAAAACACTGTGCTATTCTCTGGATCAGTAGATAGCACTCACAGGCACATTGCTGAATCATTCATACAAGATGTGAACTAAAACATTCAAATATATTACAACACAGAGTGACATAGACCACGTTGGGTCGAGTTTTACAAAAAGGGCCGAACAAGGCCAACTTGATTACATTGCATGAAAGCAACGAAATCTACAGCGGAAGCAAAAACGGAGTGGGGCTCATCTTTCCACAGGCAAGCAACTGGGGCAACTTGTGTACGACGAATATTAACCAAGAGCTGGATAATATCGGTTGTACGCAAGTACCAACGAGTCCACTTAGACTGGGGCGAGACCTAGACTATAGAACTATACTACTCTTCATCGTTTCCTTGTCCATCAGCTTCTGGGCCTTCATAGAATGCGTAGTCTTCTTGGTCTTCATTGTCTGAAGGGTTTGGGGAGAGGAGCAAGAATGAGCACAACTTATGTGCTCGCGAGCCAACACACAATGCAATAATATATATGCAAGGCTAAACATGAATGGCTCGGGTTCTTTTATTTGCTAAAGCAACATTTTCAATTATCATAATTACAAATCCCTATCACTTAGCATTTTAACAAATTGCATTTTATTAAAGAGAGTAATTGTGCAATATTTATTTCAGTAGAGGTTCCCTCCATCGGAAACTCCACCTATGCTACACTTGATTGGAGCTACCTCCAATTCTTAACACCACTAAGCTTGGTGGCTTAGGTAAAATCCGAACTCAGGGCTAGGTGAGCCCTCCACATTTTTCATAGGGAAATTTTCTAATATGCCACTGCTTAGTCCATGTCTCCAAATGTGCCACTCGAAAGTTTTTTCTTCTAAAAATGCCACTCCGTAGTGTAAAACTTTACACTAGGGAGTGGCATTTTTAGAAGAAAACTTTTCAGTGGCACATTTGTGAGACATCATCTAAGTAGCGGCATATATCAATTAAATCTTTTTTCATACCACCCACAAAGTTTTTGAAATAGAACTAACTCAAGTTAGGATCCCATGTCCGCCTTTGACCGTAGGCACGACTGTTTAAACAGTTTAGACTCTACAGAGGTTGTACATTGTACCCACAAGAGATAGTCATATCCGTAGTCATGTGGTTGAGCGATCATCACAGTAACCTTTCAAACTACCTTGCCCTTTCTATCATCTCACCCATATGGGGTTACGCCCATTCCGTGCGCGGGATCGTTGTACTGCAGCGTTGGGCGTAGTTGGACTACCCACAACAGCTGGCAACTTCACTCATTCAAGCTGGATGTACCGCAAGCTTGTGCATTCCCTTTCTCCACCAAGTGAGATATAATCAGGGTTTAATAATTTTACTAAGCCAAGTTGTTGTTTGCAGACTTGTGGTTGTACTTGTTTAACACGGGAGGTCGTGATAAGATTAAGTCCTTAATCCATCTGGGCGGTTCGTTCCACATACCAACTACTCTCGTGCTCCTTAAGCACCCACCGCCTTGCCATCTGCCCAGATGTGGTACTAGCAATTATTAGGGTTTTGAGGAGAAAAACCAAATTATTCTATTCATTTTAGTCATGGACCACCAATGACTACCCCAAATCATTTCATGTTTGAAGAATGATGTTTGGGGTATTTTAATACCCCGATACTTAAGCAAGTCTAGCATTTCGCTTAAGTATAACCTATAGCTAGTATTACCATATAGTTACTAGGGTGACATGGAATAATGAAATCAAATATCAATGGATGGTATATTAATTAATTAATCATCAAATGGGTGTTTAACTACCTTAAGTTCTAACATATATTTGATTAAAGAATTAAAGCATGCAATTTTGGTAAATTTAAATGAATATAATTTACATAAAATGTAGGATCAAAATAATCAAAGCATTGACTCACCTTGGTTATAGGCAAGAGGGTCTTGGTATTCTTGGGCTTGATCAACTTGGAGGTCTCCCGCGTCTTCAAATCATATTCGGACGATTGTACCGAAAAAAACACAAACAGGAAAAGAGAGAAAATAAATACACAAGAATAAACAAATGAACTCCAAATTGAACAAGACCTATGCCATTAGCAAGATCTTGAATTTACAAAATTTTAGAAACAAATTTAATAATTTTTGAATTTATAACAGAGGATAACGGAGCTTTCGAAGTTTAAATTGAATTTAAATCGGAAGAGAGAGAGGAGGGATGGCATGCTGACATGTGGGCCCTAAGAACAGTGTCGGCTCATGTGCACCGGGTGCACGCACACAGGAAATGGGGTGGGGCCTACTGTCGGTGAGAGAAGGGGGAAAATCGGTGATTCTTCGTATGCGGGGCCGCTGGTCGATGGAAAGAGGGGGGTTAAGACACCCAATTAAAGGCTAATCATTGGTTAGCATTTAAGAACGCCATTAGGGTTATTAATGACAAGACTTCTAATTTCTAACCATGTCACACAGATTATTATTCCCATGCACACAGCTCCACCATATCACTTAGTGTCCACCACTTGCCTCAGTCTAAATCTTTTACCACCCAGTTGGTTAAGTGCAACACATGCGATCAATGAGTAATAGAACACAGTACACACAGTTTTATCACAAAGTTCCATAATCACCTAATCAGGTTTATATTTGCAACTCACATGAGATAATGACTCGTGGCATGGCTAAGCAATCTAATCGTATCTAACCAACCCACGTTGGTGCTACGATAATACCAACTAAAGAATGAACCAATCTAGGGTGACAAAATATTATGACATAACAATAGACAATGTGGATATAACAAATTGGATTAATAACTAAACCCAAAAGCATTTAAATAAATACTTAAAATAAATGCAATAATTTGAATCAAAGTATTTTAAAAACCGGGTTCAATATGATCAAAGGTATAACTTTCCTTGGAATAGGTCTTGGTACTGGTCTTGATCTTGAGGCACCCCTCCTTCTTCAAAGTTCCCCAAAGTATCAACGTCTACTCACAAACGAAGCAAATAAATAAAACAAATAAATAATAGAGGCAAAACAAACTCCAAAAATTAAATAAAAATCAAAGATAAATAGATCTCGAATTTAGATGAATTTAGAAATTTGAATGAGCTCAATTGGAGTTCGGATGCAAAAGAAATGAGCTTTGGAAGTTTGAATATAAAGAAAATACCCTAAATCTGATTATTTTGAATTTCCGAATTATTCTTCAACAGAAAAATTGGATAATGACGCAATGCTAACGCCAGCCCTGAGAATTACGGAATTAAAAGAAATAATAGGAAATCTGACATGTGGGACCCACAAGTTAGTCACACATCTCACGGTAGACTAAGTCTACCGAACCATTGGATCGGGTTTAGGGTTAGGTGGCACGCGGGTGCACACGTGGCCGTGACCGGGCTGCCACGCGAGTGCACGGGCCAACGTGGCTACTGAGGTGGACGTCCACGCGGACTCGATAGCGACGACGGCACTGGTCTCGATGGTTCCAGCGATGGACGGCGGCTCGTCGGCGGTGGGTGGTTCCAGGAGGTGGTGAATGCGAAGGCGAACTCATTGAGGTGCTCATGGGTGCTTGAGGACCACTATGGCAGCTGACGACGAGGTTGAAGCAACGGAATTGGTTTGGGCTCGACGGAATCGGTCCTCTGGTGACGCTCCGGTGGAAAGAAGGCCACCAAGGTGAAGTGCAGCTCCGTGCGATGTCAACGGCGGTGACGATGGAGCTTGAGCGACACTGACGGCGGAGATGGAGCTTGTCAGAGTTGCGGCGGCGGGATTGCTTCCTTGAGCTAAAGCGGTGGCTAGGGTTGCGCGCTGGCGATTCGGCAGCTAGGTATGGGACGCAGAGGCTAAGGGCTCTCGATCCCCTTTCATACGGGCGGCTAGAGGAGTCCCGAGCGGATATGGCGACGGAAAATCACGCGGCGACATAAAGATGGAAAGAGGAAGACCCTGCTTCAGAGACGATGACGATGTGGCAAGGTGGGTCCACTAGACAGTGAAAGAGGCTCTGAAAGGATCACGTTGCAAAGGACGTGAAGGCGACTGACCAGTGGGGCCACTCGTGTGCACGGGCGAAGAGAGAGGAAAGGGCCGAGCGGGAGTGTGCTAGAAGTAGAGAGAATGGGCTGCACAGCTCTGGGCCAGACTGGAATAGGGAATGGGTTCCAGCCCGAATTAGACTATGAGATTTTAATAGGTTTTTCCATTTAATAAATAGGAGAAAATCCAAATGGCAATTAGAAAATAGCAAATGAACTTGGAAAAATTGTAGAAAAATCTAGAAAATGTATCCAAGCAAATAGAATCCAAATAAAATAGTTTTGATAATAATTGATGTTGACTTTAATCATATTAAATTGTTTTGGTACTAAAAGTCCATGTTAAGCTTTCGAATTAAATTCAAATAAATCCAAACAGTGAATTTTCAACTACTAACTAATCAAAAGAATTTTTAAAGCTCAAAAAATTGGGATATTACACCTTCCAATTTATATCTGCTTTTCAATTTTGGACACCCCAAAATTATTACGTGTCGTAGCCTCTGAACCGCACCTCCATAGATCCAACACACATCATCCATCTTTGATCTCCACGTGCCCCAACTCGAGCTCGACCGTCTCCTCCAGTATCCTCGACCCTCTGGGCCATGACTTCGCACCAAGCCATCTCCCGGTCATCGCCGTAGACCATGATCGCCTCCGAGTTACCCTGCACATGCAAAGACCAAAGCAATATCTTTTCCCGGTACAAGTTCTTCCCAACTTGATCGACATAAGTCCACACACATGCCACGCATCTCAAATAACATCAGTAAGCAACATTGTTAATTATTTGTCAACTAAAATATTCTAGACCTAGCCACATGGTCTAACACAACAGTGTGAGAAAAGATTTAGACTGAGGCGAGTGGATGAAAATGTGTGATATGGTGGCTATGTGATTGGAAAATATGAATCTTGGTGACTTAGTTAGAAATTGGCAGTCTCGCCTTGGTCAATTAAGGACTTAACTTTGTGAGCCATTGAACTGAGTCACAACTATACAACTACATGGCTGGTATGGGACGGGCCTAACCTAGTAAGCTATGGAGTCTTAGTGTTGATTACTCAGGCGGATAGTTTAAGCTGTGTGCTAGGGTCGATGTGTGTTTCTGCCTGTGTGGTGATTCACATTTATGAGCGGTTTGCTGTCTTCAGGTCCAACGGTGTGCGACAAGCTAACTATCTGTGTGGGGGTTGGTCCCGACAGTAAGCACAATGAGAGTGTCAATTGTTGAGATGAAGTTTCGGAAAGGTTTTTGACGAGGATTAAAACCTCTATGTATTATTTTAATACATAATAAAAGACCATACGTCTTTATGGTCGTAACCCCTAAGGCTAACGACCTCACTGATCGTAAGGATTCCAGAGGTTACATAAGGGTACCTGGTCGACAAGGTCTCAGATTTAGCCTTCACTGTAATCGCTTCTAAACGCCATGAACCGGTGTTTATAACTAATCTCAATATATTCTTACCGTATGCGATGAATATGGCATGTGTCAGATACTTCATACCACGCGTTAGATGGTCCTAAAGACACCGACAATAACTACCATACGGTTTGATGTCTTTGGCATCGAATCGTCGCACGCTTAAACACATTATTAATCGCGGCGCTAAGCTCACGACCAACCGCAACGCTTCACCGTGGATGCCTTCTCCAAAGAAGAATCGCCGCCTTCGAAGTTATTTAAGGGCGAAGCACAGAAGACCAAAGGACAAGAGATCGAAACATCAACACAGGATTTACAAATCAAGAGGCAATCTGAGACAAGCAAGATAGTAATCTTCACTTCCAGTGTAATTAGGACTAGACCCCAGTCAGGTCGTGAGCACCCCCTTGTAAATCCAGTTCATATCAATAAAGAGTGGCCCCATTCTCTCCCAGGAATTATCGCGTTATTTTCCTCTTTCATTTCATAAGATCGGCGATTCGATCATCGACAGTTTTGTTGTAATCATCTCTGATCCAGTTGATTGCATCTTGTGGGTAAAGTGTACAACCTCTACGAAGTGTTAAACAATCTATTCGAATAGTCGCGTTAGCGGTCATGGACATGCTCGGCGATTTCACACAAGGGGTAGATTTTCATAAAACAATTGGAAAAGGACAGCTGTGTGATTTAACTCATATGGCTGTGTGAAAGAAATTGATTAGGCTTTGTGTTCTTTGTGAAAAATACTTGTTAATCTATTATTGTTTATTTGTTTGCTATGAAACCTTCATTTGTAGCGATAATTACCTTATGTAGTGTCTGCAAATTAATCAGCATTGCTCAATAGCTGAATTGTAGGTGTAGCCCCTTAATGTAGTAGTTTGTTAAAGAAAGAGTTGGATGCTTAAGCATATATGCCCCCTAGATCCATTCTATGTATGAAAGTTATCCACAATGAAAGATCCTTCGTCAACATTATTTGGAGCATGCATCCACATTAGATTTCCGAGATCCAAGAGGCAACATGCACCAACGTGCTTTAATTTGTACTGCCGCCACTACCGTAAATCGTTTGCTTCTCGAGTGCCAAAACACTCGAAATGAGGTAAAACACTGGAGATTTTCCGAGTGTAACACTCGAAAAAGCGCCGATAGAATAGTCGGGTAAAGCATTTTCCGAGTGTTACACTCGAACTATTGCATTCCCAAGTGTATAAATATACACTGAAATTCAAACACTCGGGAGAAAACCCTCTGAATTTTCTCCACCAGAACGGATTTTTTACCGAGTGTGACACTGAATATGCTAAAGAAACACTCGGAATGTTTCCAACGCTTGACTGACGAAACCAGGCAAATTGACACGGTCTATTTTTCCCGAGTGCATGGCTAAAATGACACTCTGAAAGCTTCGCATTTAAGGCCACGTAAAATTGCCACGTGAAACACATGTACCCGAGTGTCGACACTGAAATCTTTTATCATTTTCCGAGTATCGACACTGAACGATTTTGGTCAATTTCCGAGTGTTGACACTCGGAAAGATTTGACACTCTAGAAATTGACCAAACAACACAAATCCATTTTTCCCAAATTAAAGAAAATCCATTCACAAAGAATCAAATAATCCATCCATCCATTCCACAACAATCAAATAATCCATCCATCTATCCATTCCACAAAGAATCAAATAATCCATCCATCCATCCATTCCACAAGATATGTATATATATATATATATATATATATATATATATATATATATATATATATATATGTATGTATAGATCGAACAAAAGACATGATAACAGTTCTTTAGCTCACAACATTTAAGTTCAAGTTCAAAATGTAAGCATAAGGCATGATACATATAACAGCCCAAATAGTAATTTCATAGTCTTATATACATCAAACAAAAGCACGATCGTTGCTACCATTTGCATGCATGCATTTCGCTTCAATCTTCTCAGGCATCATTTTGTGAGTTCTCAGAGATACAACAAAACTTAATATTAGTGCCATCTTACAACAAAAGTAAGGAATTGATATTACATGAAAAGATAATTAACCAAACTATTGACAAAACAAAAAATTCCTTTAAATCATGATGAGCAACATAATAACATGGCAAATCGCTTAAGGGCATGCTCGGGTGTGGGCCACTAGCTTGTGGCCTAATTGATCATTTACTTATGTCATCTACAAGACATGCAAGAGAAATTTTAGTATAATGATGTACTAACGTAAAAAGGAATGAGTCAAACTATATATGGACTTAATTAAGAGGTGCGAGGAGTGATATTTTGTTAGATATATAATTACATGCATGGTAACCACTTGTATGATGTACCTTTTAAAAGCTCGCAAATTCATTATGTTGACGTGCTTATTAGCACCTAACAATATAGAACATGAAAAGCACAAAGCTAAAAATGTTAAACTCCAACTCTCAATATTTTGTCATTGTGAACTATCGATCAACGCTTATGTCTCAAGCACTTATCATCAAATTCATAGAAAGGAGTGTACATACAAATTATTATATGTTGACACATTTCAAAAGAATTTATGATATAGATATAATGAATTAGTTATATATGTAGCCATTTTTATCCATTTTATAGCAAGCACCGATTGTGAATGTTTTCTAATATTGGTATCCTTTAAGTAGATCATGAAAATAGCAAGCACTGGTGGTGGCCTCTCTACGATGGACGATTCACATGATCTTCAACATTAGCACCAAAGATCTTCAAGATTAGCAGAGAAGCAACCGATCCCGCTGCTCCTACATTTTCATAAGAAATCGATTATAAGAAATTTGCAAGAGCGACCAATAATTACATTTCATGTCATTTCAATGTCTTCTCAATCAAGCACTCATAAGAGACTAACAATATAATAATCAAGATGCGCTACTAATCGGAGCAGATAAGTTAGGCAATGGTTCCTCTTGGAGGGCCATTAAGTCGAGTCCCTATCCCGAGTGCTCGTGATATTTGTTTGCACATTGCCATACATTAGTCAAGTACGAATATATATATATATTTTGCATATTACTTTGTTATTGTACTACCACGCTCCAACTAACCTACAAGAGCATTTGCTCCAACCGCTGCCTAGCCTCAATTTCATGTTTCAGCTGCGCCTAAAGCTCAGAAACCTGAGAAAATATCTCATGTGATGGTCGCGGTCGATTTTGAAGGTGTACTTCATCCGTTGATGCAAGATTGTGGATCGGACCTCCGAGAGGGTTGTCGGTGTGCTAATGTAGCGGCACCCATGAAGAAACGACCATGTTTCTTCCCTTTCAAATTTTGTACACAAGATAGCGGTCTAGTGGTGAATTCATTACGCCAGAGTCCGTGCCATGCATCTCCTTAGCAATACAAGATATGCAAACTGTTGGACAAAATCATCGGAGCGAAAATCATCGGGACAAAATGATCGAAATCGCACTAAGTTCTCTGCTATGCTACCGGTCGCACAAGGTGCCCTCCCGATCACCCTCCTAGCTTCTACATATGACTCCATATCGAGACAGCCTCTTTTTCTTCTTTTCCTCGCACCCAAAAAATCACTTGGTCAATAAATATGTATTTGCAACACACAATCCATATGAACATGTTGACCTACCAGTTCTTCTTGTAACGAGCCATGGAGGAGCCGCTTTGACGATTTGTCGCCTGGCCCATCAACAATCTCCGCCTCCCTAGCAAAGACGAGAGTCCTCTAACCATCGTTCGTTGCACCACCTCTCTTGGGCAATCTGTTGCCATGCATCTTCACACTTGAGGGCTCACCAAGGTATTGCCTAAATTAACCAAGTGTTAAATATGAATAAACTAGAATTGATTGTAATCAAGGATATTGTTTGTACAGTTGGTTACCTACATGTACTCGTCCAAAGTGATATGCGTTTGGCAAGCCTCGCCCTCATTTAATTTGTCAGCCCAAGGACTTGTGTGTAGTAATGGATCACCGCTTGGATGCGTGCTTCGTAGATCATCTGTGGGATTAGCTTCTTAACACAATTACGCAACACTCTCCTAGAATTAGCTTCGTCCTCAAATTTCATCTAAACCACCACTACAATCCCAAGATATATTGGAAACAAATAAATGTGTAAGATTAGCCTTTGTGCATACCAATGTAGTAAAATAGCAAAGATCCAAGTAATTAATAATGCTCGGACATACATTTTGTTCACAATATAATAAAGTTACTCGGGAAGTTACTGTAGTAGTCAGAATCAAATTCAAAGATGTCAAGGAGACTACTTGGTATTTTTGTTATTAGACCAAATGCTATGTTTAGGAGCTGTACACATCTTGGTATGAAAATTGTTCATAAAATTGATCAAATGTTATACACAATCTAGAGATACACACAATGACTTGGAAC
Source organism: Phyllostachys edulis (assembly GCA_036346405.1). Taxonomy (NCBI): domain Eukaryota; kingdom Viridiplantae; phylum Streptophyta; class Magnoliopsida; order Poales; family Poaceae; genus Phyllostachys; species Phyllostachys edulis. The sequence continues at coordinate 2,252,235 of CM070564.1, forward strand.
TAGAAGTAAGATTGTCAACTATCAAATGACATATGCACATATTTAAAGTGGCGAAATCTGTAGTACCATACTACCATGTTGCAAAGGACATGTGGCACCAATAATGTGTCATGTATATATGACTTTCTCAACATATCCAAAAAGTGGCAGTCCTATAGACTACAACTAATTAAAGATTTGCAATATGTACAATATATCCATGCATTGTATACAATGGTACAATTGTCTTGAACTTAATTCGATTTTATCAAGTGGCGATTTTATCAATTAGTAACTAGGCTCAACAATAGCATTCAAATGTTTGGAGCTTAATGAACATTATTAATGTCAGAATGAACTGTGAAGTTACAGACCATTATTCAGTAATATCATGTTCAGTAATTTTTCCTTTAAATCCTATGCACTTGTAATACAATCAGGAAAAATCAGAAATGAACAATTTTGTAGACCATATTTTAATAATCGACAGAGAAATGAACAAAACTATAGGAAAATACCGATTAACCCAACTAAATGTGGAATATATGGAGTGATGGTGGTAGTAGTCTATCTATACATCCGAAGCAATTTTGTAGAACATAGAAGCAGATTTGAATATTCAATCCTTACCCAAAAACTTTCCTCCACCAACCGCAAAATGCTTGTCAAATTGTATTTCTCCTTCAACAAGCATGGTATCTTCAATGCCTTGTAGTGGCACCATGTCCATGCAGTTCTCCGCCTTCCTCTCAGGGTGACCAAGCCAGGAAGTGCCATCGAATCAACACGCCAATTATGCCGCTCGAAGTCTACATTTGTCACCCCGCCTTCTTCTCGCCATTGCTCGCATATTAGTTTTTTTGAGGTATGCAAGTAAGTGGGCTAAATTAGTGAAAATGTAAACAAGCATTTACGTGTCGCCAACAGAACGATGACATCTTCTCCTCCTCTCTAAGTTGGTCATCGTGGCGTGTTCACAGTCCTCGCAACCAAAATTCTTGTGCTGTAGTACTACCCTCCGCCTCATGGTGCTCATCCTCCTCACCCTCTGCCTCAGGGTGCTCTTCCTCCTCACCCTCCGCCTCACGGTGCTCATCCTCCACATCATCAGCACGTGAGGGCTACGGGCATGAGCCTCGATCTACTAGAGGTAGACCCCGCTACCTCGAGGGCAGCGGCCTTCTGCCTCCTCGAGGGCATGCCACGCCTTTGCCTCTCGAGGCATTGCCACGCTCTCGCCTCCATCACATGTTGATGCCACTTTGGAAAATAAGCGTCTGTCTCGACTAGAGTATGTTTGCCTCTTTGATGCCACTCATTTTTGGTGTCTTGAAATGAAATGAAATGAAATTAAATAAATCAATTAATATAGCGCAATGAAGTAAGCTCATAGAAAGACGTAATATAGTGTAATCAAGTAAGCTCATAGAAAAATGTAATATAACGAATCAAGTAAGCTCATACAAAAATTAAAAACATGCAAAGAAATAGATGGAAGACGACAAGATCATGCTTAGAAGTAGTCGCTCACAATGGGATCCTCCGCAGATGGGCCCTCTAAAAGTCATCGTCACTATCATGAGGTGTTGACTCAACCTCATCCCCTTCGGTGCCATCAATGTCTAAGCGATTAAGTAGTTCCAAGTCCTCTTGGTTTACAACCTCATTGTAACGAACGCTTTTGGCTTACCTCCTGTGCTCCCTTGACTTTCTCTTCCTCCTTTCTTTTCCCTTTCACGCACGCTGCTGGGTCAACCTACTCCCGCCACACCTATCTTGTCGCCGCACCAACCCCGCCCTCTCGACATCACCACAATGGTCGCCGCCGCACTGCCAGACGCCTCGGCCGCCTTGTCGCCGCCTCTGCCTCGTCTCCCTTGCCGCTCTGCCTTGCCGCACAAGCCTCAAGACGCGACGCTGCCTTGACGCCAGCCACCGAGCCAAAGGCAAGCAACCGGCCAGACTGAACCCCCTTCTCGCCTCTTCCTCCCGCAAGACCGCCTCCCTATAAAGCTCCTCCTCCCTTGCTTGATCCTCCACGCCGCCCGAGCTCCGATAAGCTCTAGGATAGAACCGAGCCACCTTCTCCTCGTCTGCCGCCGCTTCGGTGAGTTGCCGCCTCCCCGAAAGCCGCCTCCGCCACCCGCCTCCTCCTCGCCGGCAAGGCCGAGCCGCGACGCTGTTTCCACCTGGGCGGCCGTCTGCCCGCCATGGTCCGCCTGCTGCCTGCGCCATTGCCATCCGCGCCGCCTGAGCGCCTCGCCTCTCCCGAGCCGTTGCCGCCTCCCTTGTGGCCGCCGCCCGGCCAGCCAGCCACCACCACCCGGCCACCCGCCACCACCACGCCGGCCGCCTCCGCGGCGCCTCCTGCCTCTCCCCTGTTCTTTCTCTTTGAGCACAGAGAGTAATGGGAGCAAGAAATGGGGAATTAGAGTTGATTTGGGGACTGATTTGAGGATTTATTTGGGTTGGATTTGAGGCCCACCTGTCATACTCTTGATCCCCTCCCCTTTGGCTGCCTTGTGGGCCCCACCCGCCAGCATGACCCTCTCTCTCTCCCTCTTTTCTTTTATTTCTTGAGTTTTGTTAAAAAGGAACTTCAAAAATTCATAACTTCTCCATTTTAACTCCAAAAATTATGAAAGAAATTTCTAAAAATTTGTTAAATCAAGATCTTGCTAATGGCATAGGACTTGATTAATTTGGAGTTTATTTATTGTTCCTTATTTATTTATTTGCTCTCTTTGCCGTTGTGTCTTTTTCCCAGATTCTCGCCGAGTAGGATTTGAAGACGCCACACCCTCAAGTTGATCAAGACCAAGATCCCTAGCCTTTCACCAAGGCGAGTCAATACTTTGACCATATTGATCCTACATTTTATGCAAATTATATTCGCTTAAATTAGCAAAATTGCATGCTTTATTTCTTTATCAAATGTATGTTAAAGCTTAAGGTAGTTAATTACCCACTTGTTGATTAATTAAATTAATATGCCATCCTTGATAACTTGAATCCGTTAATCCTTGTCACCCTAGTAACTATATGGTAATACTAGTTATAGGTTGTACTTAAGCGACATGCTAGTCTTGCTTAAGTACCGGGGTATTCAACACCCCAATCATCATTTCCTCAAACATAAAATGTTTTGGATAGTCAATGGTGGTCCATTGGCTAAAGGTTGTGAAAATAAATTGGTTTACTTCTCAAAAACCCTATTGCTAGTTCTATCTCTGGGCGGATGGTGAGGCGGTGGGTGCTCGGGGAGCACATGGTTGGTTGGCTTGTGGAATGAACCGCCCAGATAACCCTAAGGACTTAATCTTGTCACGACCTCCGTGTTAAACATGTGCAACCACAAGTTCAAAAGTGCAACTTGGCCTAGTACAATTATTAAACCCTGAATGTGTCTCACACGGTGGAAAAATGTATCATGCAAGCTTATGTAAATAAGGCTTGAAAGGGCACCGAGGCAAGGGTGAAGTTGCTCGTCACCGGGGTAAACTAACTACCGGCAATGGGGTAACATCCCACATGAACGTATGGGCGCAACCCCATATGGGTGAGATGACTAAGGGCGAGGTAATTAGAAAAGTTATCGTGATTTGCCGCCCAACTACATGACTACTAATCATGTGGGGTAACTGTATGACTATCTCTTGTGGATAAAGTGTACAAACCTCTGCAGAGTCTAAAAGCTGCTTAAACAAAGTGCGTTTACGGTCAAAGGTGGACATGGGAATCATAACTTGAGTTAGTTCTATTTCAAAAACTTTGTGGGTGGGATGGAAATGGTGGAAGGGCTCACCTAGCCTGCTTTTGATTTCTCCCGAGTCACGAGCTCGATGGGTGTGGTCTTTGGGGGCAGCCCCAATTGAAAGGATGCATTGGTAGAGTTTCACGGATGGAATTTCTACTATTATAATTATTGCACATTAATCTTTTAAAATTGCAAATTTGTTAAAAATTCTAAATCATAGGATTTGTAATTATAATATTGCAAAACTGGCTTTCGCAAATAAAAGAACCTGAGCCATCCTTGTTAAGCCTTGCATGTATATAATTGCATTGTGTGTTGGCTCATGAAAGCACCTGTAGTAGTGCTCATTCTCGCTTCTCCCCAACCCTTCAGATAATGAAGACGACGGAGACTACGCTTTCTACGATGGCCCAGGAGATGATGGACAAGACTACGACGAGGAGTAGTATAGTTTCTGTAGTTTAGGTCTCGCCCAGTCTAAGTTGACTCGTTGGTACTCGCGTACTGTACCGATATTATCCAAATCTTGGTTAATATCCGTCAGACACCGTCACCCCGATCGCTTTCGTGTGAGATGAGCCCTACTCGCCTTTTTGCTTCCGCTGTAGTTTACGTTGCTTTTATGTGATGTAATCCATTTGGCCTGTTCGCCCCTTTTGTAAACTCGACCCGACGTGGTCTATGTCACTCGCTTGGTTGTAATATTTAATATTTCAGTTCACGCTTGTATGAATGATTCAGCAATGTGTACTGTGAAGTGCTAGCTACTGATCCAGGGAATAGCACAGTGATTTCATAGAGGATTTGGATTCGTGAAATCCGGGTCCGACAGAGCTGGTATCAGAGCATACGACTGTAGGACCCTTAGTTAGACTGGTCGATTGCCTTAAGGACTTGGATCTTATTTTTAAAATTAAGAAAAGTTTTGCCAAAATATAGAGTATTTATTGCTTCTACTCATCATTCCTAGTTCCATACTTATCTCTAATCTCATTAAGTGTTACTAATCTTTTCTCCTGTTTCAAAATTTGTAGATGGCTTCTCCTCCAGCTGCAGGCCCATGGGACCATAGCTCTCATGGACTTAATGAAGGCGGTTTCGTCGAACTCCTTTTGCGAGCCGATGCGCTTAGCTTCCCCGCCTCCGCTCTTGAGAGGACTAAGACGATGGTCATGGCTCACGAGTCTTGGGACATGGAGGTTTTCCTCTATGCCAGATCCGGCGAGTTCACGACCCATTGTGTTCTTTGCCGAGGCACCCGCCTCGGCAGCCCGACGCCATCCAGACGCACCCGTGTCGCCGCCACCCGCTTGTGTCGATACACGAGGTCCTCCTGCAAGAGTCACCATACTGTTTCTTCCCGTGTCTCTACGACGGAGAGAGCTTCCCGGAGTCCTTCGTCGCCATCGACAACGAGCCCCGCCTGACCCAACAGGTGCAGCTGACCCAGGCGATGATTCACAACATCCACTCCCACACCAGCGAAATCCGACAGCTTCGGATGCTTCTCACCGACAGCGAGGCCCACTCCGACACCCTTCGCACCAACATGATCAGAAGCGATGAAGCCCACCATGCTGCTATGTGGGAGAGAGACACCATCGATGTGGACAGAGACATCATCAAGATGGAGAGAGACGCCGCCCTTGTAGAGGTAGCACGTCTCACAGCCGCCCTGGTGACCGCTTCATCACTTGGCTCAGCTCCAGCCTCCTCGTAGCAGGACTCAAGACCAGTGATGGCGCAGAAGAGCGTCACGACGCCTCATCGCCGCCTTCGACGACCTTCCTGTCCCAAAGATGGACGCAGCCTTCCGCTGCTCTGCTCCTGCGCACAAGATCACCGAGTCACTCTCGCTCACGAGCTTGATCGAGCCGCCTCCCGCCTCCCGCCTCCTCGATGGAGTAGTCGAATAGGCTAGGATAGCTAGCAGTGCTTGCTAGGCAGTATTTTGGGTTGCAAGCACTTTTGCTCTTTCTTTTGTAGACGAAGTGTGTGTATCCTGTGTCATGACTTAGCTTAGCATATAAGCTTTGTTTGTAAGTCATGTAACACCTAACCCCCCCTTATTATAATGTAGCCACTCTAGGCTTTGTATTGTATTTGATCGTTCCTCCTCGTTGGTTTGGAGTTCTTTTGTGGTGCTATAGGGGCCAAGAAACCCTCATATATCCCTCTAGTTCTTAACCTCTTCTCGCTCGCTTTAGATGGCACCAAAGAGAGCAAAGATCCCAAGAAAGTGGTGCCACTTACAAAAGAAAGATGACCACGATAAACCACAAGACACCTGCCCCAAAGAATACTTTTTCTAAGCGACTCATCTTTCAATCCGTCAAGAAATTTCAAACCACCAAGAGCTCCAACCCCAACTCAGATTCCAAAGGAAATGGTCTCTCAGACTCTTCGTCCGCTAGACAAAGAAGCAAAGAAGCAACCCAAAGAATAACCTTCATCGCTTCACCTGTGGAGAAAAGGGCACTTCGCCAATAGATGCCCCCAAAGGAAGCAAGGCCAAGAGATCGATGTTTTATTGTGCCACCTTAGGACACCACATGAACAGCTTGTCCCCAACGGAATATTGAAGAACCAAGAAACAATGTCATCGCCACCAACCTCAACCTTGACAACGAAGAACTTATCATGGACCCCAAAGAAAAGCAAGTCAGGCTCGCCAAGTTCTATCATCGAACCTAAGCTCGCCAAATGTTTGCTTTGAATGTGGCAAGACAGACATGTCGCCCAATTATGCCCTCCATCGCGACAAGATGCAAGAAGAGTATGCTTCACATGTGGGCAATACGGACACTATTGCTACACGCGCTCAGCTTCCTCATCGTTCCTATTGTGAGGAACACCATCAATCGAAGATTGTCCTATGAACTCGTAGCATGCACGCATTGTGGAGAAAAGGACATCGAGCGCATAAATGTCGTGCAGATCGCCCTAATCGCGATAAGGATCATCACCCGTGAATGCCCGATGAGTAAGGTTACGTGCTTCCTTTGTGAAGGACAAGACCATCGCCCCAAGGATTGTTTCTGCGCCAATACCGACCAAGGCAATTGAGCTACAAAGAACCGATCTTCAAGTCGCCGTGAGACTCGTCACAAGCAAAGTTGGTAAAGATAATCAACATCGACACCCTCCATCTTAAAGGAGAATAGCGATGGCACCAAGTGTCGAGCACCTCGGGAAATGAGAGGAAATGGGAATGTTTTCCGTGCTCCCTTCCTCACCGACAACTCGCTGATCCAACCCTGCAATTTCATCTCCATTGCTTTGCTTATGGAGAGAAAGGACACTTTGCTAACCAAAGGCCCTCATCGCCACCACCCCGCTCCAAAGAACAACCCAGAGTCGCCCCAATTCAAGGATCTAACCTCACTTCTGTGCAAGAGCCACCAGACTTCCCAAGCTTCGAGGTCTACCCCAACACAGAGCCGTGGCTGTGAATCATGTCACCGCAGAAGAGGCACAAGATGCTACAGAGTACTTGATGGGTGCGTTCTCTGTCAATTCAAGACTGCACAAGTTTTGTTTCATTCTCGAGCTTCGACTCTTTTGTTTCAAGAAAGTTTGTTGAAAGGCTTAAGTTGCCGACCTATAAGTTAAAGAAACCCGTGGTACTTAGTTCACCCGGGACCCCTATATGCTACCTCGCTTAGTCCCGAGTAGAGATTGCTTTGAAAGATTCTCGATTTCTAGCCACCCTTCGGTGCTAGAATCTCAAACGCTGGATATCATCCTAAGGATGGATTGGTTGGTCACAGATCATGGACTAATAGATTGCGCCAACAGAAAGTGGTACTTGCCAAAGACCCCAAACCACAATAGGATTAGTGTGGATCGCTCCTCTCCTTTGGTTCGACAATCCACCATCTTGGAGAGATGTCTCTAGAGACAACGCCTGTAGTCCAAGCTTACCCCGAAGTCTTCCCAGAAGAATTGCCAGGCATGCCCCCTGACAGGGATATCGAGTTCATGATCAACTTGAAGCCAGGGACAGCCCCAATTGCCAAGAGACCGTACAGAATGGCCGCTGACGAACTTGAAGAGTTGAAGACACAAATGGAAGATTTACAAGAAAAAGGATTCATTAGACCTAGTTCTTCTCCCTGGGGTTCGCCAGTTCTCTTTGTGAAGAAGAAAGATGGTTCCGCCAGATTGTGTGTGGATTACAGAGCCCTCAACGAAGTGACCATAAAGAACAAGTATCCCTTGCCCCGCATTGATGACTGTTCGATCACTTGACAGAGCTTCAGCTTTTCCAAGATAGACCTACGGTCGAGATACCACTACCAAGATCGTGAATGAGGATATTCCCAAGACAGCCTTTACCACCCTAAGGCTTGTTTGAGTTCACAAATATGTCGCTTGGCTTGACCAATGCACCAAATTACTTCATGAATCGATGAACAAGGTATTTATGGAATACCGGACAAGTTTGTTGTCGTGTTCATACACGACATCTTGATATATTCCAAGACCAAGAAAGAACATGTCAACACCGCAATTGGTCCCGGAAAAGCTTAAAGAGCATGAGCTCTATGCCAAGTACAGTAAATGTGAGTTTTGGCTTCAAGAAATCAGTTTCCTCGGACATATTGTATCCACAGGAGGAATAGCAGTTAATCCGGCCAAGGTAGATGCCGTGATGGATTGGAAACAACCCACATCAGTAACAGAAGTTCGTAGTTTTCTCGGTTTAGCCGGATACTACAGACGCTTCATAGAAGGATTCTCAAAGCTCTCCAAACCAATGACCCATTTGCTTAAAAAGGAAAAGAAGTATGAATGGACCGAGGCTTGTGAGAAAAGTTTCCAGGAATTGAAGAAGAAATTAACTTCTGCACCAGTTTTGACCCTGCCAGACATTCATCAAGACTTTGAAGTCTACTATGATGCATCACGCCAAGGTCTTGGATGCGTGCTTATGCAAGGAGGAAAAGTTGTAGCTTATGCATCCAGACAACTTCGCCCTCATGAAGACAACTATCCAACTCATGACTTGAAGTTAGCAGCAGTAGTGCACGCCCTCAAAATTTGGCGGCGTTACTTGATTGGAAATCATTGTGATATTTATACGGACCACAAGAGCCTCAAGTACATACTCACTCAATCAGATCTCAACCTCCGACAGAGAAGATGGTTAGAGTTAATAAAGGATTATAACTTGGATATTCATTATCATCCCGGAAGGCTAATGTAGTTGCCGATGCATTAAGCCGCAAGTCTTACTACAGTAATGTGATGATCCAAGAGCATCAGCCTGAGCTCTATAAGGAATTCGAAGCTCTCAACCTGTGTTTGATAGAACAAGGCACTGCAGATGCTATGGAAGCACATCCCACTTTAGTAGAGCAAATCAAGACCGCTCAACAAGGACACTCTGGAGTCCAGAGATTCAAACATCTCATGGCAAAAGGAAAAGCCCCCCCAAGATGATCGAAGATCATCAAGGAATTCTATGGTATGGGACACGCTCTTTGTTCCCCACCGTATGAACTCAAGGATTTAATTTCAAGGAAGCCCACACTCGATGTATACCCTACATCCAGCAAAGACAAAGATGTATCAAGACACAAGATTTTGTACCGTGGCCACGCATGAAAAGAGATATCGCCGAGTATGTAGCCTGTTGTGATGTATGTCAACGAATCAAAGCCGAGCATCAGAAGCCAACATGATTGCTTCAACCCCTGCAAATTCCCCAGTGGAAATGGGAAGAAATTGAAATGGATTTCATTACCGGTCTACCCCGAACCAAGTCCGGATGCGACTCAGTATGGGTTATAGTCGATAGACTGACCAAAGTAGCCCATTTCATTCCAGTAAAGACAACCTACAAGGGAGACAAGTTAGCCGAGCTATACATGGCTCGTATTGTGTGTTTACACGGAGTACCCAAGAGGATAGTCTCTGATCGAGGATCTCAATTCACCTCACATTTCTGGGCTAGTTTGCATGATGCCCTTGGATCACACCTTGATTTCAGCATAGCATACCACCCGCAGACCGATGGTCATACAGAAAGGACAAACCAGATTTTAGAAGACATGCTACGAGCTTGTGCTTTGGAATTTACCGAGATCGAAAATGTCCGCCAGATGCCGAAGTTCGCATACAACAACAAGCTATCACCAAGTTTGAGAATGTCCCCATTTGAAGCACTTTATGGTCGAAAATGCGTAACCCTCTCGCATTGGTCAATCGTGAAGGATATATATTTGGACCGATACCTCAAGCAAGTCAAGAGAAAGTTCGACTAATCGAGATCGCCTTCAGTCGCTACCAAGACAAAGAGTTATGCCGACAACCGTCAAGGAAATTGACTTTTGAAGTTGAGACGCCAGATACCTCAAGGTATCCCCACTTCATGGAACTCAAGATTTAAAGTAAAGGGCAAGCTCGCCCCAAGATATATAGGACCATTCCGATTACCGCTAAGCGTGAGAAGTAGCCTATCGCCTAGAGCTACCGAACATCTCGCCGAGGTTCACAACGTGTTTCACGCCTCCCACCAAGAAGTGTCTCAGAGTACCAAGAGCAGACGCTGTTGAAGCCATCGCCTTCAAAGAAGATCTAACTCATCCAGAGCATCCGATCAAGATCCTCGACGCCATCGAAAGCTTAACAAGACGCCAAGTCTTCCGCCTTTGCAAGGTCCAAAGGAGTCACCACTCGGCCAAGGAAGCCACCGGGAACGCTAAGATCAATCAAACAAGACTACCCGCTTCGTTTTGAGCGGTCCAATCTCGGTCGAGATTCCGCTTAAGGTGGGTAGGATTTGTAACGAACGCTTTTGGCTTACCTCCTGTGCTCCCTTGACTTTCTCTTCCTCCCTTTCTTTTCCCTTTCACGACGCCGCCTGGGTCAACCTACTCCCGCCACTCACTGTCTTGTCGCCGCACCAACCCCGCCTCTCCTCGACATCACCACAAAGGTGGTCGCCGCTTTGCACTTGCTCGCAGACGCCTCGTGGCCGCCTTGTCGCCGCTCTGTCTCGTCCCTTGCCTCTGTTGCTGTGCCAAGCCGCTGCACTCCTCCTCGCGACGCCACGCTACAAGACGCCTCTCAAGCCTGAGCAAGCACAGCGCAAGGCCAGACTGACTTCTTCTCGCCCTCTTCCTCCCGTGACCGCCTCCCTATAAAGCTCCTCCTCCTTGCTTGATCCTCCACGCCGCCCGAAGCTTCGATAAGCTCTAGGATGTAACCGAAGCGCCGCCTCCTCGTCTCGCCGCCGCTTCGGTGAGTTGCCGCCTCCCCGAGCCGCTCCGCCACCCGCCTCCCCTCGCGGCAGGCAAGCCCCGAGCCACGACGCTGCTTCCACCGCCGGCGCCCGTCCATCCAGCGCCGCCATGGTCCGCCCGTGCCGCCTTGCGCCATTGCCATCCGCGCGCGCCCGAAGCGCCTCGCCTTCCCTCTCCCGAGCCGGCGCCGCCTCCCTTGTGCCGCCCTCCGGCCAGCCAGCCACCACCACGGCCGCCACCGCCGCCACCACCTTGGCCCCCCTCGAAGGCCTCCTGCCTCCCCCTTTCTTTCTCTTTGAGCACAGAGAGTAATGGGAGCAAGAAATGGGGAATTAGAGTTGATTTGGGGACTGATTTGAGGATTTATTTGGGTTGGATTTGAGGCCCACCTGTCATACTCTTGATCCCCTCCCCTTTGGCTGCCTTGTGGGCCCCACCCGCCAGCATGACCCTCTCTCTCTCCCTCTTTTCTTTTATTTCTTGAGTTTTGTTAAAAAGGAACTTCAAAAATTCATAACTTCTCCATTTTAACTCCAAAAATTATGAAAGAAATTTCTAAAAATTTGTTAAATCAAGATCTTGCTAATGGCATAGGACTTGATTAATTTGGAGTTTATTTATTGTTCCTTATTTATTTATTTGCTCTCTTTGCCGTTGTGTCTTTTTCCGGTATTCTCGCGCGAGTAGGATTTGAAGACGCCGGCGACCCTCAAGTTGATCAAGACCAAGATCCCCTAGCCTTTCACCAAGGTGAGTCAATACTTTGACCATATTGATCCTACATTTTATGCAAATTATATTCGTTTAAATTAGCAAAATTGCATGCTTTATTTCTTTATCAAATGTATGTTAAAGCTTAAGGTAGTTAATTACCCACTTGTTGATTAATTAAATTAATATGCCATCCTTGATAACTTGAATCCGTTAATCCTTGTCACCCTAGTAACTATATGGTAATACTAGTTATAGGTTGTACTTAAGCGACATGCTAGTCTTGCTTAAGTACCGGGGTATTCAACACCCCAATCATCATTTCCTCAAACATAAAATGTTTTGGATAGTCAATGGTGGTCCATTGGCTAAAGGTTGTGAAAATAAATTGGTTTACTTCTCAAAAACCCTATTGCTAGTTCTATCTGGGCGGATGGTGAGGCGGTGGGTGCTCGGGGAGCACATGGTTGGTTGGCTTGTGGAATGAACCGCCAGATAACCCTAAGGACTTAATCTTGTCACGACCTCCGTGTTAAACATGTGCAACCACAAGTTCGCAAAGTGCAACTTGGCCTAGTACAATTATTAAACCTCAATGTGTCTCACACGGTGGAAAAATGTATCATGCAAGCTTATGTAAATAAGGCTTGAAAGGGGCACCGAGGCAAGGGTGAAGTTGCTCACGGGGTAAACTAACTACCGGCAATGGGGTAACATCCCACATGAACGTATGGGCGCAACCCCATATGGGTGAGATGACTAAGGGCGAGGTAATTAGAAAAGTTATCGTGATTTGCCGCCCAACCACATGACTACTAATCATGTGGGGTAACAGGTATGACTATCTCTTGTGGGTAAAGTGTACAAACCTCTGCAGAGTCTAAAAGCTTTTAAGCAGTAGTGCCTACTGGTCAAAAGGCGGACATGGGAATCATAACTTGAGTTAGTTCTATTTCAAAAACTTTGTGGGTGGGATGGAATGGTGGAAGGGCTCACCTAGCCCTGTTTTGGATTTCTCCCGAGTCGCGAGCTCGGTGGGTGTGGTCTTTGGGGCAGCCCCAATTGAAAGGATGCATTGGTAGAGTTTCCACGGATGGAATTTCTACTATTATAATTATTGCACATTAATCTTTTAAAATTGCAAATTTGTTAAAAATGCTAAATCATAGGATTTGTAATTATAATATTGCAAAACCGGCTTTCAAATAAAAGAACCCGAGCCATCCTTGTTAAGCCTTGCATGTATATAATTGCATTGTGTGTTGGCTCATGAAAGCACTAGTAGTGCTCATTCTCGCTTCTCCCCCAACCCTTCAGATAATGAAGACGACGGAGACTACGCTTTCTACGATGGCCCAGGAGATGATGGACAAGACTACGACGAGGAGTAGTATAGTTTCTGTAGTTTAGGTCTCGCCCAGTCTAAGTTGACTCGTTGGTACTTTCAGCAGATACCGATATTATCCAAATCTTGGTTAATATCCGTCAGACACCGGTCACCCCGCCGCTGTTCGTGTGAGATGAGCCCTACCTCGCCTTTTGCTTCCGCTGTAGTTTACGTTGCTTTTATGTGATGTAATCCATTTGGCCTGTTCGGCCCCTTTTGTAAAACTCGACCCGACGTGGTCTATGTCACTCAGTTGGTTGTAATATTTAATATTTCACCACGCCAGTATGAATGATTCAAAGAATGTGTACCGTGAAGTGCTAGCAACTGATCCAGGGAATAGCACAGTGATTTCATAGAGGATTTGGATTCGTGAAATCCGGGTCCGACACTCATTGACATTGATTTGAATATCATCTATGTGATCGTCCTCTTCCCCAATTATTATTTGAAAAGTCCCTGATAGCCCATCTTCTTGAAAGAATATGTCAACACCATTATTGGTCTCCATGTTGTAGTCCTGCTCACTAGGGGTAGGTAGTTTACCATATGGTTGCACCTTATGTACTACCCACCAATCCACTAGACTACTCATAGTTTTGCATGGGTACGGGATGTAGTATACTTGAGTGGCTTGCTGAGCCACAATAAATGGGTCATTGCCTGGTAGGATTGATTGATGTGCAACTTCAACCAGCCCAAGTGATATATCCCATCTGACTCCCCTAAACGGATGGAACCAATGACATTTGAATAACATAAGTTTGAGAGGTTTGCCACCATGGAAATATAGTTCAATTATTTCTTCAATTACTCCATAGTATTCAACAGGTGTATTGCTCCCATCTTGTCCTATAGTCACCAATCCACTATTAATTATTGTTGCATTAGGCCGTTCCCTCTCATGTGTCGATGTTCGAAGCGGTACCCATTCACATCGAGGTACTATAGGACAAAGACCCGAGTGTGGCATCCTTGAGCAACTTGCCTCAATTCGCTGCTCATAGACTTGTCCTTCAAACTCTACAAAGATAAATAGAATCGGTTTCATGTATTAGTTCATCTTTACTTAGTAAATATTATGTGCAAGGGGACTAGCTAATAGAGAAGTTATCGATAGAACCAAGTCGGAAATTCGGTTTGTAATTCCCAAAGACCCTTCCTAAGAAGGGACTCAATTTGTTTTTCGGATGGGTCTCGACGTTGCTTCCACTCGCTCCTAACAAATTCCTATAGGCAACAAGACAAGTAGATTAAAACACTCATGCATCAATTATTGGGAAAAATAATTGTTGCATACCTAATGTAATCATCCACTTCAGAGAGGTTGGTAAAGACATACAACATCACAATCAACCACTCATCCCGCGATAAAACTTTGGGAGTACCACCGCTGAAGTGTCACCTCTTCCTGAAGAGGCTAAGTTGGCAATTATTTTGAGCGATGCCAATATTGTATCGTGAGGTTTGATTGTGCACCGTGCAAACATTGTCAAGAAAGTATATTGATGTGAAATGGAAATTTCCTCAATTATGTACGCCTCGCTATGGATGCTTCAACACGCGATCGATTTTTGCTTTGCCTCGTAGTTCCTTTTGTTCCTCTCAATTGGATACATCCACCGGTTTTGCAATCGTCCCCCATCCTAGCTTCATAGGGAGATGGAGAATCAAATGTTGCATTGATTGAAGAAGCTGTGGAAAGATCTTTTCCAACTTGCAAAGCAACACAGTACTTCACGCCCATAGTTAACATTACCATGGGATCTATCTCTTTCGCACATAGTCGCCGATAAAGAAGCTCAACTCCGCCATCACTTGCCAAACACACTCGGGGCGAGCTACTAATCATCACAGTGCAAAAGGCGTTCTATGAATATGTGGTAGTCATGGCTCTTTAGGCCATTGATGTGCATGGTAGCTAATTTACTCCTCTCCTTAGATTTGTCAGATACCCATCAGAAACTTTAGGTCTCAAACCATTCCAAAATCTCCTTCCTCTGAACCCTAGTTAGACAATAACTAGCTATTGGCTTCTCCCACTTGCCAGTAGCTGGCTTATTGATCATATTCAGAGAGGGCCTGTTGCAAAGCTCCTCCTGATCAAGGTGAGCATTCACATTGTCCTTCATCTTATCTGGAATGTCAAAGAATGTGCTAAATATGGCCTCTGCAACATTCTTCTCATTATGCATTACATCTATGTTATGGGGAAGAATGAGCTTATGGAACTATGGCAGCCGCCACAAACTTGGAATGTGAGTCCAATTGTGCTCCTCGCCATATTTCTCGAACCCATCACCATCATCAAGAGGCTTCAAAGCATCTAGCCGTGCACGAACCTCCTCACCTGCCAGACGATGTGGTGATCCACTGCGGATAGCAATATTAGCCCTAAATCTAGTTGTGTCACTTCTGAATTCATGGTCAATTGGAAGAAATTGACGATGACAATCAAAGAAGGAGTGCTTGCGACCATGCTTTAGCCAACAGTCACGCAACGTCTCCCTACAGATTGGGCATGGCATCTTCCCATGTACACACCACTCGCAGAATATCCCGTACGCCGGGAAGTCATACATGGATGTGTGGTACGCGACCCGCATGGTGAAGTTCTATTTCAATGCCCGATCATATGTCACTATGCCTTGTTCCCAAGCATGTAACAATTCATCCACCACCGGCTCCATGAATACACTCATATTCTTCCCTGGGTATTCAGGACCAAGGATTATCAAGGAAAGGAATATGTATTTATTCGCATGCAAACGCCGTGGGAGGTTAAGGGAATGACAAACACAGCCAACAAACAGTATGTATGCGCAGCCCTATACCAAATGGGTTAAACCCATCGCTTGCAATTGCAATTGAACGCTCCGAGGCTCATGACAAACTCTACATAGTCTCGGTCAAATTGCTTCCATGCTTCACCATCAGACGGGTGGACCATCTTGTCATTATGGTATTGACAACCATACTTGTGCCATACCATTTGTTTGGCAGAAACCTCAGACATGTATAACCGTTGGATTCGTGGCACAAATGGTAGATAGCGAAGTATTTTTCTACCAATAGGAAGTCGCCTCTTGACCATCACGGAGTCAACCTCAACAAACCTAGACTCACCACACTTATCACAAGTGATCTTTGTCCACATTCTCATTCCTAAATAGCATGCAATGATTTGGACAAACATCTATCTTCTCATATGGCATATTTAGTGCGCTTATCAATTTCTTGGCCTCATACAAGTTAGCGGGCGCTTTGTGACCATCCGGGAGAAGGGTGCTAAACACGCTTAAGAATGCATCAAAGCAAGCAATGCTTGTGCCGAATCGAGACTTGACAAAGAAGTAGTCGTGTGATGGCATCTAGTTGGGACACTGTGTTTGCCCATGAAGTGGTTGACTCATCTGCGACAACATATCAAAGAAAGCCCTTGTTGCGTGCTCGGTTCTTCCTCGGCAGTGGCCCATATGCATGACGCACATCATCTAGCATGTCTTCTATCCTACTCTCATTGTGGTCGCCATCGTCCGCTTTCTTCCCTTAGCACATCCGATCCTACATTGCTAGACTCGCCGTGATAGGCCCACACGGTATAGCCTCGCCCTAAATCCGTGACTTGCACAAGTGTGCGATCATTGTTGCCCTCATTTGTGGCCGTGTGTTCAACAACGAGAACAAGGGCACAACACACCCCATCCATTACTCCTAGCAAATGCTCGATCCACAAAATCATCCGACTTTTCCATCCATTCTTAGCTACAATCACCCATCGCTCTACGCCCAGTCTACATCCAACTACGATCCTTAGCCATCCTAGTGTGCAAAACATAATGCATATTTTGTAGCGACCCAACTCTAGGGCACCCGAGAGGTCCTCCAAGACCTCTGGAAAGTCCATCAGGACCTCCCAGGAGGTCCACAAAGGACCTCTCGACAGTCCCACCAAGACCTCCCAGGAGGTCCAGCACGACCTCCTGGAGGTCCAGGAGAACTGACCCGAGAGGGTCTTGGAGCCAGGGAGCACCCACGGATCCGCCACGGCTACAACAGAGAAACATGAGGAGGTTTGAGGGCACCCCAAGACCTCCTGCGACTCTCTAGAGGAGGTCGTGGAGGTCCGAGGTCACCTTAGGACCGCACATATTCACTCCATTGTAGGGACATGGAGGTCCGAGCTTGCTCCAAGGTTCCCTGTGAAACCCGAGCTAGTCCCAAGGATCATGGCTAGCTCTTCACAGCAACAACAGTGATAACATAGCAGCAACACAAGCTTTATTAATAAACAAAGGAGTTGTTTACAAGAGAGCTTACAAGCCAGTAGGCAACACATAACAAAAATGAACACATGAGCCACCCGATACACCACAGGCAACCGGCTGGAGGGCGCAACCCTAGCCGAACTGGACCATTTGGTCCACTGAGTAGATCACCTTAAAACTTCCATTTCCTGCTAAAGACAGCAGCAAGCAAGAGTGAGCACAACAACCGTGCTCGCAAGTTACACCCGTTAGATAACAAGATGACATGCATAATGGATATCACAATGGAAGGCATATTATGGTTGATTTGCATAAAGCCATGTTTATTTCAAATACAAATACTAAGTTTCAAAGCAGGTTCTTAGTAGATAAAATTCATTTTCTAAACTTGATTTTCAGTTGGATATTCATTCATCACAAGTGGTGAAGGATACCCTCCTGTCACAAGGCTCCCTGCCCAACCCATGGGGTAGCAATCCCAAAACAGTTTAATAAACAATTTTGGAAACCCAAAACCATCATCTAACTCCGAGTGGCCTTTGCCAGCACGTCCATGACCGCGGACACGGCTATTCGAATAGATTTCACTCTGCAGAGGTTGTGCACTTTACCCACACGACATGATTCCTCTAGTTTGTTTGGCATCTTGAAAGTGCCACCTCTCCTTTGCCAAGGTAAGAGGTCTAGAGTTCATGACAAGGCCTTTACAATGCATTGCTCCACCACAGCCTCTCCTTGCTAAGGTTTCACCCCCCTGTGGATAGCAATCCGGCGGGAAGCCCCCTCTTGCACCGGTGGGAACAGTAGGTTATAAAAGACCATTGGCCAAACAAGACCTCCCACACCTCCAATGGAGCAGCATATGGTAGAGTTTTGCAAATTAATCAGCCAGATCCCACGCCCCAGACTAGAGACGTGTGGTTGCACGGTTTTGGCAATGGCCCATTATAGGCCTAGCATTGGTCGCTCAAAGACCGGTCCTCAAATGACTAGGGCGACTTCCACAAATCCAAGGGCATCGATCTACCATAAAGGCACAATCCCGTGCATAAACTTACACCAACCAAGCCAACCAATTTCGCCCCAGTCTAAATCCATTTCATTTTCTTTGCTTCCCCAGCAACACTTTCATACCTCCATGACAACCCAATGTCATGGTTAAAACATTTTAACAAAACAGTTGGTTATGTTGGTAAAGATTTCCCCAAATCAATACTTTTGGTCTAAGCTTAACTAAGCATGAGTTTTTCAAATGATTCCTGGTCCACATTATTGTGTCAACCAGATTTTGCCTAAGGTGACAACAAATTTGGTTCAATGTCAAAGTTGGCCATATGAGGGAAAGTGGTATAACTATGTGTTTAAAGACTGGTATTGAAATAACTTGGTAGAAATAGGCATGCATGATACTTTGAAACATGACATAAATAAATTGAAATACTGGGTGCAATATGATCAAAAGTGTAACTTGCCTCTTGCTTGATAGCTTAAGATTCTATTTTCTCACCGCTCTGGCTCTCTGGAACGTCTAGATCTACACGGCAAGAGAACAGATTCAAACAACGATCAAGTAAAGAACCAACAGAGCTCCAAATAAAGAACCAAAAGAACTTCAGAGGAACCTCAACACTCAACCAACAGAAGAGGTCCAATTTCAGATTAGGTTCTTAGGGAGGAGGTCTAAGCTTACCAGGAGGAAGGGTGGTCTTTAGCAAAAGACCCCCAAGAAAGTGATTTAAACAATACACAGAGAGGTCCTGGGAAGTAGTTCTTGGGTAAGGTCCAGAGAGGAGGTCCTCATACGAGGGCCATAGAAACCCGAAAAAAAGAGTCCACCAGGGGAGGTCTTGTGAAGGACACAACCAGCTCAAGGCAGTGACCAAAATAAGAGTGAAGCGGACCACCAGAGGACTTACCAGGGACAAGAAGGAGCAATGGATGGAGGGGAGGTCGGGAACACAAGGTCTTCCCTGGAAAGCCCCTGAACGAGAGCCAAAGTAACAGAGTGTGGAGAAAGGTGATGTGGTAGAACTTATTGGTCTATTTGTAGTCAAGGTGGTGAAGAAAACTAGAAATACATATGTCAAGGATAAGTATGGAAATAGGTCAAAGATAGGTGAGTGGCAGAGCAGGTGTCACTACAATTCTGGGCAAAAGGTACGAGGAAAGACAATGTATGTTGCTTGGGAAGGAACAAAGAAAAATGTCAGGGTACGGTTAAGTGACCCAATTCAAAGTAAAACACCACGATATGGATGCATTTAATGTGACAAGACCGCATTAAATGCTCAATATAATAACGTGGCGGAGGAATTGAGAATGGTTAAGATCGGGGGCGATCAATTTTGAAACAGTCGGGTCAAAATAGGGAGGTCTTGCCCCGCAGAAGAGGTCTTTGAGGAGGTCTGAAAGACTTAGGAGGTCCCGCAGGCTAGGAGGTCCTGGACGGTCAGATCTCCAAAAGAGGAGGTCTGACATCCTCAAGAGGCCTTATCGGCTTAGGAGGTCCTAAGCCCAAAGGATAAGGAGTTCCAACGGGTGGAGAGGTCCAGACATAGAGAGGAGGTCCGGACATGGGGAGGTCCTAGAGAACACGAAGAGGTCCTGAAGGACATGAGAAGATCCAGCTAAACAAGGAGGTCCCAAAGGACGCACAATGGGGAGGTCTTATGGGCAGGAGGTCCAAAAGACACACCCATAAGATAGTCCTGAGGACAGGACCCACAAAAGGCTGGTCCTGACGGTCAGATCTCACAAAGGGAAGGTCTGACGGTCAAGAAAATAAGCAAAGGAGATCTGATAGCTAGGACCTCACAAGGGAGATCCTAACGGTCACGATTGGTCTAAGAGATTCTCAGCGAGTGGGATCAACTCATGGGAGGTCTGAACGGAGGAGATCCAAAGGACGGAGTGAAGTCCAGTCGAGAAGATCTGTTGGTCAAGACCCGCAGAAGGAGGTCTTGACGGTCAATATCAAAAGGAGGAGGTCAGGTGGACTAAGATCTCCAAAAGGACTAAAAGGTCATGTAGACCGGGAGGTCTAAAGAATGTGAAGGTCCTAATAAAATAAGAAGAGGTCCTAGAAAATGGTAATACCGCGAGTCGGTGCGGTAATACTGGATTGCGCTAAGAGGACCTTTCCAAAGAGAAGACTACAAGGATCGGGGCGAAAAGGAATCCAAGTGATCACCGAGAGGTTCGCAAGAGCACAGAAAGAACTTAAGTGGTTATGAGGGAAGACCTAGACCCTAAGGAGGTCTAAGCCAGAGAAAGAAATCTGGACCATGGGAGGTCCACGCACTTGGGAGATCTAGACCTAAAGGGTCTGGACCCTTGGATGATGATCACAAGAGGTCTGAACGGTTCAGAGAGAACCAGAAGGAGGGGGTGTCCAGGAGATTCAAGTCAACAAAGAAATGGTCTGAACCCCAAGCAGGTTCAAACCGACAAAAAGGGGTAGTCTGGATATAAGGAAGGTCTAGACTCACATAAGTGTTCCAACATAAGGCGATATGATTTTGGGATATGGCTTCCAAGAAATAGCCAGACAAGAGTACTGTCCAGGCATAAGAATATGCCCAACAAAGAATGAGGTTTATGATCACACAGGGATACAGATATCCAAGAGATCAAGATAAGGAAGAGATCCGTACCACAGGTGAGGTCCAAGTGGTAAGGAGGTTTGGGCATTCAAAAAGGATCTAATCATCCGGGAAAATCTAGACTTAGAAAAAGTCTGGACACAGGAAGGAGGTCTGAACCAAAGAGATTCAAACCAACAAGATATCCCAAGTGGTCCAAACCGAGGGGAAGGTCTAGACACACAGGATCTGATCTGAAGGGAGTACCCAAATAAAAAGGAAATGGTTTAAAGCCACAAGGATGATCTAGACCTCAGAGGAGGTCTAGCTACAAAGGAAGCCTAAACCTCAAGGGAGGTCTAAACTATAAAAGAGAGATTAAGAGAGAGGTCCCGACCCGAAGGTGGTCTGGACCAACGAGGTCGACTAGACTAAAGGTCTCAATAGAGAGAGATTTTCAGGGAAGAGGAAAGACCCGAAAGGACAAGGGAGGCGATGACCACAGCGGAGGTCAAACAAGAGGGACAGTCTGGACATATAAGAATGTCCATACATGGGATAGAGGAAAGGAAACCCTTTCAGGAAAAGGAAAGGTAGCTCCAGAGAGCTCGAGCAACACCAAAAGTACCAAGTTTTGGATTAGTTGGAGTTTAGTTTAGTCATTTTAAACTCTTCAAATTCTGAAATTCTCAAGTTAAACTTTGAATTATCATCAAAACCAAATGGTTCTTTTTATTTTGAAAATTTTCAAAAATGCTCTGAAAATCAGGGTGTTACATATTTTAATCCAACTTTTATTTATGTCAAAAATTACAACTACAGAGCTAGCTACAAGCTACCATAGGATGCATGCCCTATATATGTACACTAAAACAGATTGACATGAAGACAATATACATGATCAACGGAGAATAAAAACACTTTCTTTCAATATATATGAATACCATTATAAATGAATATCATTATTTATTAATACGTTAATGTAGCATTGTAATGACAGCATATCAATCCACCATAAATGGACAACACAAAAGAAAATAAGCAAACTTTATTTCTTTTTCCACTAATCCATTACCTTACAGTACTTCTTGGAGCTGAGGGAGCCGAGGGAACTACGGTGGGGAAGATGGTCGCAATTGTGTGTTTGCGGAGGCGTTCGGCGAGGGGAGCCAAGAAGATCAGAGGCAAGCACCAAAACAATCAAGCCTCGGTATGTATTGATTTTCACAAGAACAAACTAACAATCTCTTCTCACGATCAAGAAATTTCAACAACATATTTGACTCGCTCGGCTTGAATACAAAAATGAAGGCACTTTACAATCATGAAATGATAAATGCATGATGGAACAAAATCACAAATCCTTTAGCATGTTACACCGGAGTAGTTGCAAAGCTCGTCTGTTAATTTGTTAGAAATGCCATGCAAAGTAATCATTTTGGAGAACTACATCAGCCATTGACCTATAAGTGATTCCTGGTCTAGCCCCAAGGTGTAATTTGGAAGTCACAATACCAACCAGGTAACCACACATACAGACCAACACATAATGATAGAGTCAGACAGCGAACAAGAGAAAGATAAGACAGATGCGTGATAATTTAAGAACCAATATACAAATTCCCATTATAACTCAATATATCAACTCTAATATTGACAGGGATATACTTAGTGCCTCTATACGTCAAGTAGGCTGTCCACAGAAACAATTCAAATACAAACACTTACCTACATAATCAATCGCGGAACACCATGGACATGATAAACAAAACATAACAACTAAAAGAAAGCTTTTACAGAACTAGAGCCAAACAAATTCACAACTAGAGTGGTGGATGTATTGTGTCCAATGAAACAAAACCCTTGACGAATTTACATAGAGACATACAAGGGCATGGTCAAATACTAAAACATTCTTCTCCACTGTATTGCATCAAAAAGAAAAACCAATAAGAAATGGATATGCCAGATACTACATAAGAAGACATGTCAGGAATTGCATTCATGGAGACTGCCCAAAAGATAATCATTATTGCCTTCCTTAGTTTGACTAGTTTCCCAATCGCATGCAACAAGAAATAAATCATTGAAACTCAAAGAGAACAATCTTACTAGCGTTTTTCAATTGAGGAGGCAACAACCATACAATCTTAATAACATATAACTCTAATGAATGGATTGTTGAAAAATCAAGCAAAATATAAGGCAAACATTCATCAAGCAAGCTATAAGGCAAGTAGGCGACCATGAGCGGCAGGGGATAAGTTGGGTGACCCACAATGTGGTCTCCACAAGAGTAACTATACTGTTGGACCGAAACCCTTGCATTTCATGAGGGAACACACATTACACTGTAGGCAAGTACTATGGAATCAAGATCCTAATAACATTTGATTTTATTGAATGGAATCCTCCCATTAGTTTGGTAAGGAGTTCTGCATGGAGTGCATTGCTCATATGTAAAATTACTACTATTGATGATTTGGTGCTAACATGAGGTGAAGCACCACATGTATACTGTTTTCGCCTTTGTTGATGATACTAATATGCTATGAGTAATGCCATATGGCCCATATCATCATGTCAATGAGCAAGCACTCATTTAGCATGCTAGAACATATGAATATCGTTAGCACTAACTAGCAGAAAGAACTCAATACAATAAAGTCAATAATACCTGCTTGAATGGGAGCAGGAGGAGCGACGGCACGGAGGCAAGTGGAGGAGGGGAGACGGCGGATGCGGTGGATCGGCGAGGAGAAGGAGGATGAGGACGGGAGGCGGGATCTCAGAGCAGTGGGCGAGGGGGTGGGGTCGGTGTGGCGGCAGGAGACGAGGCGAGGCGTGTGGCGGCGAGCAGAGAGGAGGCGGCTGCAGAGGCGGTGGAGGAGGGGAGACGACGGCAAGCGAGGCAAAGGGAGGAAGAGGAGGACGGGAGGCGGCGCGGCCGCAGAGGTGGGGAGGAGACGAGGGGAGGCGCTGCAAGTGCGGCAGACGAGAAGGCGGCTGCAGAGGCGGTGGAGGACGGGGAGCGGTGTCGGTCGTGGGGGAGAGAGAGCAGCAGTGGAGGATTGGGGAGACGGGAGCAGCAGCGCGCGCGGGGGGGTTGGGGAGAACGGGGTTAGGGCGAAAAAACGGGCGCGCGGTGTGGGGAAAAATGGCGCGGCGTTTTTTTTAGCTCCCGAGTGTCTGTAACGAACGACACTCGGGGAATCAGTTTTCCCCGTTGCCCCCGTCAAAGTTTCCCGAGTGTCAGATCGGACACTCGGGAAACTAACATTTCCCGAGTGTTTTATTCGTGCCCCGAATGTTTCAAAGGCACTCGGGAAGACACTTGGGAAACTAACATTTCCCGAGTGTTTCATAAGGCACTCGGGAAGTTCCCGAGTGTATTATTCAAAACACTCGGGAAACTTCTGAGCACTCGGGAAAATAGACGATTCTGGTATTGCGCGTGCACGGTTATTTTGCAACCATATATACATAAGAAGTCGTCCTCCTTGAACTTCTTGACATGCAAAAATGGCTGCAGCTGATCGATTAGAAGTACTAATCCATGCATGTTTCTAGCCAATCATGCACGGCTGCAACCAATCACCATCACAACTCACAACTAGCAGTACCGAAGTTCAATTCTAATCTGTCTTGCAAACTATACGTGGTCGTTACAACTAATCCTCGTTAGTATCTGCTCCAATCAACAGGATAATAAAAAGCAAGTGTTGTAAATTAGATCGATGCCAATATTAATGTTAGAGAGCTAGCTGCGCATGCCGATGTAGTTGTTGGGTTACCTCTAAAAAAAGAGGAGGGACAAGCTGTTGGCTTGTTAAGCTAGCGCTTTATGTGACGCTATCCAATGTTCGTACTTTATATGTACGAAATTAGTTTTTTTTTTGTGAAGAAAATGGAGTTTAGTTTTGTTGACAACGTAGAAAAAGAAAGTTAGCTGGTCAGCTCGATTATGAATTTTCGGACCGACCCACGAGACGTCATATGCGTTATCTGTGCAATATATCAGCTAATGCTTCTTTAACTACCCTGCTCTGATGGATCTCCGCGGCAACAACTAAAATTAATTATGGTTTGAAGGATAAATTAAGGCAAACTTGAGATGGCGATATCTTCTCATGCATGGACTACAAATATACAGGGTGCTCCACATCCCAGTTTCCATCAATCCCATTCCTTTGGTCTCTAATCGTTCTTAATTACCTGTATAATCCCAAGTTCTGAACAATCCTCCTCATCGCTCCACGTCACCACTCAGTTCTTCTCCTGCCCTTGCAACAGTTAGCTACATTACTGTACAGTATAGTACTGTCTGTGTGAAGATCGATGGTGAATTCGGTAGTTTCCTGCGATGCTCAGTTGGATGTTGCAGCTGCGGCAGGTAGGCTGCAGTACAGTGCTGCTGCTGCTGCTGCTGCGCTGGGAGATGTAGACGAGAAGGGAAGCAGAGTAGCGCAAGGGTTCGAGATAGCGGAGCCTCCTGTAGACGAGGCGGCGGCGGCGGAGAGGCAGGCAGGAATAGCCAGGCTAATGGCAGGGTGTATGCAGGGCCTCCAAGAGAGAAGTGCCTACCACCTGGGTATATCATATCTGCATGTCGATATACATATATATGTATGCATGGCCCTGTATATTGCCTGTCAGCATCAAACTATCAAGTAACTCAAGTATATATATAAGCGGTTCCTATTGAAACTAGAAGTATTAATTGTTTTCTGAAAAAGAATATGTGCAAATTAGATGAAGTCAGACCGATGATTAGATCTGACTACATCAGTATGTATTATGTGTTTTATTTTTTTCTCATAGGATTTGTTGTTCAACAAGCATTAATTTTAGCATTGTAGTTTTCTTCTCTCCAAACCCCCAGAGGCACATGGTAGCTTTTGTGCACTGCATGATATCCTATATTATATATACATTTAATTACTATAAGGAACCAGGCCGAATGGCCCAATCTTTTGTAACTCAAATTCTAGTTAGAATGAAAGTAGTGTTTCTAGTTTAGGATTCTTTCTTACCTTGGAGTTTAAACATATATATTCTGGATAACATTCTATTAATGGTCGTAATTAGGTCTACCAAGTTCAGTTGTCAACTTATTTGTTTCTTTAAAAAGAATTGTGAGATTTTATAGTATTTTCTCTGTTTTCAAAGAGCTTCAAACTGCATGCTACTTTCAAAAGAACGATTATATATATACAAATTAACATGCAACTAGGTACACTTTTTTTTTCGTGTATGATGTTTGTAATGAATGTACATATTTGTTAATTATTCACTTTAATTATTAGGTTATCCAATCAATATGGATTACGACTTTAGCCCCCTCGCACATTTTCTGAACTTCTCCCTCAACAATGCTGGTGACCCATTTGCTGAGGTCAATGGTGGTGTTCACTCTAGACAGTTTGAAGTTGCAGTATTGGATTGGTTTGCTAATTTTTGGGAGTTGCAAGGAGACCAGTACTGGGGTTACATCACCACCGGTGGAACAGAAGGGAACTTGTATGGGCTATTGGTCGGGTCAGTACTTCTTAATTATTACATATGCTAATTGACGGACTTTATTTCCCATTTATCGTCATCTGCAGGAAATTCACAATCTAACAATATCCTTTTTAGAAAAATTCAAATTACGTGAAAACTCCCCCATTTTACAAGGAGCCCATGAAATTAACCTGATCGACCTTCCCTATTTGTGATGAAACTGACTGTCGTCAGTTTTGTTTGTTTGTTTGTTTGTTGTTTCACGGAAAGCAAAGTTGAATCCTTACTTAATTGTTACTTATAGCATCCAGAATTGGTAATTAGCTTCTAGGTTCTCGAACAAAACCAGCTAGTCTAGTAGGTACTCCCTCCCTCCCTCCACAAAACAAGTCGTTTTGAAATGCGTGCAGTCCAACTTTAGGAACTTTGATTATCTATGTCTTTTTGAATATCTAGATTAGATACATAAAAATCATCTGTATAGTTTCATCTCGAAAAGTACTTTCATCATATTATAATTTTATCGAGTTTTACAAATATATTACAATAGTAATTAGTGATCACAGTTGCATTTTGGAGACCATATCGATGTCAAAAACAACTTGTTTTTGTGAACCGGAGGTAGTAGTAATTAGTTACCGAGAGTCCGAGACATTTATTTGTTTTTGCTTTATAACTTTTGGTGTTATTTAATTTGTTTGCAAATTAATCGTTGCACATCTACAGGAGAGAGCTTTTCCCCAATGGAATCTTGTATGCTTCACGTGATTCACATTACTCTGTCTTCAAGGCAGCTAAAATGTATAGAGTCGAGTGCATCCTGATTGACACTTTAGTTTCTGGAGAGATGAACTGTCCAGACTTCAAATCTAAGCTCCTACAAAATACCAAGAGCCCAGCTATTATAAATGTCAATATCGGTTAGTATTTGAGCTCCATTGGCAAATTCAGTTGTCCATTTCTTTTGACACTTTTTATGATTTTGTTTTTCTGTCAATATTAACATTGACTGACATTGTGCTACATTTTTTTTTTGTCTGGCCCATAGGTACTACTTTGAAAGGTGCCGTAGATGATCTCGACCAGATCATAAGAACACTTGAAGAATGTGGATTTCGAAATCGGTACTACATCCACTGCGATGGTGCTCTCTCAGGCATTATAATGCCATTTATGAAACAAGTAGGTCTTCTATTTTACTTATATAGGTTTCCCTAGATGACACAGGGCATATGAATTTTACACCGTGCTAAACTTCTTCTGAAGAATTACTGTTGACTGAATGAAAATACAGGCTAGGACTATATTCTTTCTAAAGAAAATTAGTGCAGAACACAACGCAGTCTCTATTAGACAAAAATAAGGATCAAGCAGAAATTAGCTAACATAGTTTTAGCTTATATAACAAAATACGAGTCATTCCTTTGGGTTTATCGAAAAAATTCACCTTTAAGTGGGATATGATGCATTTCAGTTTTCCTCAGGGAAGCAATGCTGTCTAAATAAACTGATTTGCTCGTTTCACCTAGGCCCCAAGGCTGTCATTCAAAAAACCAATTGGCTCTATCAGTATTTCTGGACACAAGTTCTTGGGTTGCCCTATGCCCTGTGGTGTTGTAATCACTAGGTTGGAGCATGCTGAAGTCCTCTCTACAGACATTGAATACATAGCTTCCAGGGATGCAACCATCACAGGAAGCCGCAATGGTCATGCTCCAATCTTCCTCTGGTACGCACTAAGCAAAAAGGGGCACAGAGGGATTCTGAAAGAAGTTCAAATGTGCTTAAGAAATGCACAATACCTCGAGCTACTTCTCAAACAAATTGATGTAAGCGCGTCTTGGAATGCACTAAGCACCACGGTGGTGTTCGAAAGGCCAA
The DNA here is from genome assembly GCA_036346405.1 of Phyllostachys edulis. Classification (NCBI taxonomy): domain Eukaryota; kingdom Viridiplantae; phylum Streptophyta; class Magnoliopsida; order Poales; family Poaceae; genus Phyllostachys; species Phyllostachys edulis. The sequence continues at coordinate 2,280,551 of CM070564.1, forward strand.
AAGACGAGACATTTGTGCGTAGATGGCAGCTTGCTTGTGAGCGAAATTTAGCACACGTCGTGGTGATGCCGAATGTCACTAGAGAAAAGCTCAGAGACTTTGTTGAAGAGCTTGCTGAGAAGCGAAGAGATTGGTACCGACACAATGGATTTAGTACTCCATGCCTTGCAGATGACATAGGCCACGAAAATTGCTGTTGCGATATCCACATCAACAAGTTAAGATTTCCTAAAGATGGATGAGTCGAGGTGTAACAACTATACGCATGGATTACATATTGGTTGTAATATAGTTGGCTTCTTCTGACAAGTGGAATCTTTTGAGAAACATTGAAAATGTAGCTAGTTTGTTTTCCCCCTTTTTCTCAAACCAATACCAAATGTTTTTTGTTTCTTCTGTTTCCTCCATCACCAAACCAACATGATGCATCATCTACAGTGCCCTGTCAGGATCTAGCTGGAGTACCGTGTAGTGTATGGATACTTGTGATCCAGTGTACATTGGGGGAGCTCTAAATCGTGGCAAATAACTGAACCATTAGCACCCACGCCATCACCGATGAAGTGTAAACTTAATTCTACCAAATTAAAAAAAAATGTAAACTTAAACATCAAAATCTCTCCCTCCAGATCAAAGCAATATTTTTTCCTTGTCTATTGCAAGGAAAGCAGCTAGCAAATTAAAGATCCCGATAATGGCGACGAAGGTGCTTCATGTCCAATAACCGGCCGGGCTGTGTTTTTTAAATACAAAACTTCACTTTCTAGTTATCTCCGAGAAGCATTTAAAAATAATAATTCGAGAAGCATTGTACGTTTCCCATTACTAAACCCAAGCTGGCGCACAATAGCATCAATCAAATTAATTGTCCAAAAATGGAAAACTCGGAAGAGAAAGCTGCGCCCTTTTTTTTTCACCGCGTCATTTTTTTGGCTACTAACCTCCCGGCCGGCTCTCCTGCCCCCCACCACCACCCCATCATCTCTCCACATCTCCATCCCGGCGTTTCTCCTCATGTCGATCTAGCGATAGGGTTAGGGTTTCCCCTTCCCCTCCGCCCCCGCCTCCTCCGAACAAGATAGCGGCGGCATCCGCGGCGAGGAGAAGGTCGCCGCTGGCCGCTCCTCTCGCCCTCCCCTCCTCGCCACGGCCGCCGCGCAGAGAGCGCCGAGGCTGGACCGGAGGTACGCGCAGACGCTGCTGGCGGGACACGACGGGCCGATGGGCTCGGGCCGTGGGGCGGCAGAGGCGGCGCGCCGGGCGCCACGGCAGCCGTGCTCCTCCCGCTCCAGTCGTGGCGGGCGTCCTCGTGGTCGCCGCCATCGCTTGCTTTGCGCGTGCACGCCGCTGCGGGTGGAGGAGGAGCGGAGGTTGGCGAGGGCGAGGGGAAGGGTATCTTGCGGCCGGAAGGGTGGAGGCGGAGGTGATCGTGCGGTGCGGCCGCCGCTCGCCAGCGCCATGATGTTCATCTTCGCTTCCACTAGATCCGCGAGTACGATCGCCGCCTCCCGATCTTTGAGGTAGCAACGATAAATAATTCTAGTTCTAGTTCTATAATTACATTGCTTGCTTGCCCGATGCCTCTGCAATCTAAGAGCCGGACGCATAGTGTGACAGCTTCATTGTATCTCGAGGCCGAGTTGATCATGGTTGTGGTGCTTGTGTAGTCTTATCGATTTGGAGTTGGAAATGCATATTACGGGGGTACCCCTGCTGCCCATCTGAGGAGAGCAATCTGCTTGAGTGCTTCTAGGTGAGGGCTGGGTGTTGGTGTTTGGTTGTGCCTGAGGTGTTTCCCGGGCTGGATCAAAAAGCGGTTCTAGCCTACACACTGATTGAAACTTCAACTGTGCATATGCGCGCCCTGACAGCTTGGCATGTCTTTCTCTGTACGTATGTGAAGACTTCCTCGTTTGTTCTTGCCACTCACAACATGTTACATGTCGTGTGTTCATTTTTGCAACTGTTGCTACATATTAGAGAACTATTAGTGATCTTGGGGTTTAAATTGGTTCCTGAGATAGTACTATAGTAGAGTGTGATGATACTGTGGTGGACCTGTTGGTGGTTTTGGTAAATTGTGGATTAGTAGCCATTCATGGCTTAATTCAATGCCCTTGGCCATCCTCCAGTAAGTGAAAATAAGATGGATGATGACAGAATGAGACATTTGTGTTCTTAGTCAACGAACTAATGCTTCAGTGTTAGTTCTAAGCTATATACAATAGATTGATTTTTGTCCTATTCAAGATGGACATGGATATGAATGCTTTTACTTTGTTCTGTAATGCTACATCTGCCTTTACTATTTTTGAAAACAGTATAATGCTACATCATTGCGATGGCTGATATAGATGGTTAATCATTGTAGTTTTTCGACAATACTTGCATATAAGGTAAATAGTCTGCACAGCACTTTACTTTTAGTCTTCTTTAAATAGGGGATATTGTATATCACTGCTTTTATGTCTATTGTATATCCAACTGGATGCTCTGTTTTTTCAGTATGCAGCATCTGGACCAGTCTAAAGAATTGGGAAGACCAGGGACAATTGTATCTAATCATGTATCTTATGTGGATATTCTTTATCACATGTCATCTTCTTTTCCAAGTTTTGTTGCTAAGGTACTGTAGATGTGTCGCAACGTTGTTATTGTTCATATAATTTCTCAAAAATTTATTTCATTATAATGTATTGAAGTATTGTTTGACATGCCGTTTTACACACGACTGTATCCTTCTTGAAGAGATCAGTGGCCAGATTGCCCCTGGTTGGCCTCATAAGGTACTAGCATTCTCTTCAGTGGTTGGTTTCATGCTTTACTCAGACTTTTTGGTCAGAAAATAACCTTGCAATAGATAGGTTGACTGGACAAATGTTTGGGTTTATGTTGATTTTGGAAAATCGAATTGACAAAGTGACTTTGTTTTAATGCAGCAAAGGCCTTAGATGCATTTTTGTTCAGCGGGAATCTAAAACTTCAGATTTCAAAGGTGTTTCAGGTATTTTCTGATGTCAATGCCCTTAAGTCAACAAACTTATCTTGCCTTTTAGCTTCAGGTTGTAAAAACTTTTTTTTTCTCATCGCTAAGAGCGTAAAATCTTTATCTGCTTCCAAACTCCTCAATATCTAAATAAGACACCCATGCAAAATTCAAATCCTATTAGCTGCTATGCCTTTTCTGTAATCATGGGTAAATAGATAATTGCACCAATTTAATTGCTATGGTATCATTTTCTAAGATTTGGTTGAGATCCCTGTCCATCCTTGATATGCCTAATTAATTTAGTTCTGTAACTCAACTTATTTATATGGATTTAGGGAAAGCAAAGCATTTCACTAGAACCTGGTGGCCAACTTGAACATAGTGGCGCTCCTCTCGAAACATTACATCAAACTTGTGCTGAGGTCAATTCACATCTTTACCAGGTAACTTCTCTCAGTGAGCATTGCATTCCATTCCCTGTATGACTTATTACAGGATCTACGATCTATTAACTTGTGTGATTTTCACTTGTGACATCATGATAATTCTATTGAAAATTAAGAAGTTGCCTTTACCTTCAAGTGTCTTGTGAGAGTTTGTATCATTGTGTGGTTGCGTTTGCAAGAAAATTGGAATTCGGGTGGACATAGAATTTGTTTTAATCAAACTGACTGGGTCTCACGTGCCCACGCGATTGCATATTTATTATCTAGATTTTATCTCCAAATAATTATAAAATGTTGTACAGTTTTTGCATAAGCCTATGCAGTTCTACAGTATGATTTCAACACTTGCCTTTTCTTGTAGGTCAAAGCAGTTGGAGAGGAAATGGGAATAGATTTTCTTGGGAGTGGTTTTCAGCCAAAGTGGGCATTGAGTGATATACCAATGACGCAGAAGGTAATCCTGTCCTAAAACCTTGTAAAACTCGGAGTGTGCTACTGTTCTTCTAATCGAAAGGGCGCCTTAATGTTACAGATTATGGAGCCGTTACTGGAGATTATTGTGGGAGTAGTAACGTTCCCACGTCACGAGGCAGTTATCACCATGACAGGGAGTTTAAATCGTGCCATTATTCTAGGGAATAACAGCGTAGTTTACTGCTCATATCTTAAATATGGTGTGGAAGATTCCCTGGTCGACTAATGTAACATCTCAAATATGGGTGTGTGTTTCAAATGTAAGAAAATGTGTAGAAATTAAAACTTTTCTTGCATTTTGAAGTTTTTGAACTTCTCTGTAATTCTTGTAAAGGAATTGTGGGAAATCAAAAACCAAAATCTCCAATTGACTAAAGTCATGACCTCCTTGTTGAGAATCTTGTGTGCAACCCTTGGAAATATTTTTCCTTGGTTCTAGGGATGCTGTGTGATTCCTCTAAAAAATTTCATAATTTTTAGAAATTATTTGATAATTTTTGGAGGCCAGTCAAAACAGTTTGACTCTTGGTCAAACCCTAGAATAAGTCTTGAGAAATTTCTGGAGAAAAATGCTTTGCATAAAAACCTCTGGAAAATTTATACAAGGTTTATCCTAGAGCTTGGAACCTTCAGTCCAAATTTCAGAATTTTTGGAGTTAGTTTGCTACCTCTAATAATTCTTCCAAACTCAGCTTGTTTCAAACCCTAGTCAAGTTCCTATTCCTTGGACTCAGGTCGGACTCGAGCCCAAACTCGAGTTCCGGTCGAACCCAACCGCCTAGCTGCACTCCGGGTCTATTCCTGTTCGCGCGTTGCTTGTGAGCCGTCCGATCCCCATCGGACTGCCCGCAATCGCACGGAGCTGTTCAGACCCTGATCGCGCACGTGGCTTTTCAGCCGTTGGATCTTGATCCAACCATCGGTGCTTGGCCCGTGCCTGTTGGTTGGGTTCAACCCACTCATCCCTGTTCCAGCTCGAGCCACCCCTGTTCTCTCTCTTGGCGGTGGGCCCCGTGTCGCCGGGTCATCTCCTTCCTGTCAGACTCAGGTCTGAAGCGCCAAAGACGCCATGGCAGGGCGTGGGAGAGCAGGCAGTGCCTTGTCCACTCCATGGAGTCCTTCAACGACTCTTTGCATTAATTGCGGGTCAGTGGCCGCCCTCAAAGTCGTGTTCTTACCTGCTTCCATCGCTCAGCTCGCCCGTGAGCCCGCGGTGAACCAAGCTCACCGTGGAGCTTTGCCCTAACTCCATTCTTTGCTCTCCAGCTATAAGAAGCCCTCCAGCTCCTCCTCCGCCTCTCTTTAGCACCATTGTAACCTTGCCTTACTCCCTCTCTGCTTGAGAGAGCTCAAACCACCAGAGACCCCCTTTCGCCATTGACGGCCAGAGCAAGCTCTTCGTCGTCCCGGCGCTCCAGTGGTTCTTTTGTCTATCCTCTCGCGTCACTTCGCGCCTTTCTTCATCTTGAGTTTATCCGCTAACTCAATTTAAATTTGTATTCACTGGAATAGCTTGAATTGGGTTTTGGATCTCCTTCAGCCGGTTTGCCCCCTTTCGTCCCCAACTCCGGTAAGAACCTCCTCTCTTCAATTGCTTGCTCTGGGACCATCCTTGAGCCTTATTGAAGTTATCTTGATGACGCGGGCTTGTTCTGTTTGCTCAGGCTGTCTTCTCCCCGTCGTCTTCCTCAGCGCCGGCAAGCTTCTTCGTCGCCGGAGCTCCTCCGACCTTCTCTGGACCTCTCTGTGCTCAGGTAACCTTCTTGGTAGTCCCTAGAAGCTTGGCACCTGCTTCCTTGAACCGCTGCGGAGCTCCTCTAGCTTTTCATCTTTTGGTCGTGCGTGGCATCGCCGCCCCTCGCCGGCTAGCCGCCGGTGTGGTCCTCCGTGATCGCCACCTCTACCAGTGGGTGTGTATTGCTATTGCACACCCGTTGCTGTCCTTGGTTCGCGCCGCCGTGGCCGGAGCCGTCGGCGGTGAGCTTTGGACCACACTGGTTTTCGTTGTCGGACGCGTTGGCACTGTGCCGTGGCTGGTTAAGACAATGATCCTCCCATTAAATGCTAATCAATGTTTAATCACTGCTAATCATGGGTTAGTATTTAATGCTGTCTTAATCTGGGCCTTTTCTGCCCCTGACAAGTGGACCCGTGAGTTTAAACAATCCCCTGGGCGCTTTAAACACGTGTGCGGGGCCACGAGCCACTGACAGTGGGGCCCAGCCTATTTAAACCCCGCGGGTGCGTGCGCAACACCTTGGTTGATTTTGCACCGTTCGATCTGAGATCAACGGCCCAGATCTGTTGAGACTTTCGGACCTCCGGATCTCTCAAATCATCGTGGGCCGTTCATTTCTTGATCTGTGACTCAGATCTCGTGGGACGTTCGGACCACTGAACCTTCACCGTCCGATCTAGATCCAACGATCTAGATCGCTGTGAACGTTCGGACCACCGAACCTCAGCTGTCCATTCTGGATCTGCAGCTGAGATTCGCGTGAGCTATGCGCGTGGGCTGTGTTGCGTTCGCTGTGGGCCGTCCATTTTCAGATCAACGCTCCGGATTGATTGGGCCATTCGGACCGTCCGAGCGTCTCATTCGTTGTGGACCGTCAGATCTTGTTTCAACGCCTCAGATTGATTGGGCCGTTCGGACCGTTCGAACGTCCATCCAATCTGAGCCGTTCGTTTTCAATCCAGCGGCTGTCGTTGAGCGCGGGCGTCGCGTGCGCTGTGCTCCCGTGCGCTTGGGCCGTGCGATTCCAAATCAACGGCCCAGGTTTTTCCGCTTTAAGTTAGTTTTAAAGAAAAACCCGGTAAGAGTTATTTGTAAACTAAAAATTGTATTAAACTTCAAAATTGCGTAACTAATTCGTTTTAGCTCTGTTTTAGTTGATTCAAATTTTGTTGGTTCTGGTTTTAACTAAGATTTAATCTAAAAATGGTTGGAAGCTTAGTTTTGCTCCAGAAAAATTTGTTAATAGATTTAATTTCAGTTTAGCTTTATTAGTTGCATTAAAAATTCATTTAACTTGAAAAATGCATAAGTATTTCTCTGTAGCTCCTTTTTGAGTGAAATCAACTTTGTGGGTTTCCTCTGTTAGTGTGCTTAATTGTAGAATAGGTTTTAGGCATGCTACTGTTTTTGTGATTGCATTTATTTTGTGCTCCTTTTTCATGTCTTTGAAAAATCATAGAAAATACATCCTAGCTCCAAATGAGGTGAATCAAATTGTGTTGTTCATCTCATGTGGTGCTTTGTTTACCATAAAAATCTCAAGTGCAACACCTCTTTGGAAATTTATGCCAAAAATTTAAATTTGGGTGAACAGTACCCGAGGTGAATTTTTCAGCATTTTTCCAATTGACCAAACTTGTTTTGGCCATAACTTTTGCATTTTGAATCCAAATCAATTAGTTCTTGTTACTAAATTCCTTAAAAATCATGCTCTTCCTGCTGTAGAAATTTCAGAGCTTTTGGTGGAAGTTGGTTTTTGAGTCTTTCGGTGTTCTTCGTTCTTATCGGTTTTTTTCGTTCTTTTTGTTAGGTGCCGACGAGTTCGTTGAGTTCGAAAGCGATTCTCTGCAGCAAGAGAGCTACCATCAAGGCAAGCAATTTGATCATACTAATCCCATTAATTTCAAAGTATAAATATCTTGTTTACAAATTGTATGTATTGCATGCTCTATTTTGTTGTTAAATTATTGATTGATTAGTTGATCCTCTAGTTGCATAATCTGTAGGTAAATGTTTATCCTCTACTACTGAGCCTAGGATTATCTTGTTGTGATTAAAGTTTGTTGGATGAGCTCTTGTCACTTAGTAGTTTTTGATTTGATAATTGCTTAGTCATGCTTAGCTATCGGTAGTATTGGGTGGTCATCGACTTAGTCGATGATCTTGATCACACAAATCTAATTATTATTCTATTATGTCCAGCACTTGTGCTTTGTTAATTTGTAAAGTCAAAAACTGAAAATGAAAATTGTTTGGACTTGAGCACAATGGATGATGGTATGATCTATTGGTGTGTGGAATGGTGCCTAAGTCAACAAGGACCGAACATCTTGTTACACTAAACCAAGCAATTGTGCGTGCTAACCACACGAGGGGGATATGAGACCTCTCTTGGCTAAGTACTTTGGGAGGGTGTTAATTAATGAGTCGTTTGTTGGTTGTTGTAAAGAAAAATGTTTGTTGTTGGGAAAGGAGGGGAGCACCTGCAGTTGCTTAGGATGGGCTGGTGCATCCTACTCTTCATGTGGGTTCTTAGTGGGAGCCCGTAAAGGCGGTCCGCTAGGTGATAACCCCCATACGTGCGACTCTTAATTAGCACAATCCATTGGAAATGTCTCGTAGGACTTAGCCGTGCCGGCATACCAAAGGTAGTGTGCTAAATCTTGTGGCAAAAAGGCGGTCTGACGTGTGGGTACATTGGTACACTCCTGCAGAGTATAAACTATTCGAATAGCCTCGTTCTAGATTATGGACACGCTTGGGGAAGTCTTTCGAGAGTTAGACTATAACCTTTTAATTAAAACTTGTTGTGGGTGGTATGAATGGGTAATTCATGCTATTGTTGTAGTGACTATTGGGTTAGTCACTTCCAGAATTGTTGTTGTCATCTATCCATTGTTATTATTGTTGTCTCGTTGTTATTTAAACATTAAAAAAAGATTGCAAAACCGCTTTCAAGTTATTGTATTATTGCAAAGGAAAATTGCTTTATGCTGAAAATAACCTACAACCTACTCCTTTGATTACAGCTTGCATGTAGCTATGTATAGGTTGTTACTTGTAAGTCTTGCGAGTACATTTTTGTACTCATTTGCATTGCTAAATTGTTGCAGAGGAAGTTGATCCCCAAAGGATTGACTATTGTGATATGGACTTCGATTTCGACGATTAGGTTGACGGCCCGGTCAGTTTTCCATGTGGGCTTAAAGGCAAACCGTATGACTTTTGTTATTGCCATCTTATAGCTTTTTGCTTTCGCTGTTATTTGGCTTTTTAGCTGTGTTTGTGGCCAGTTGGCCCTTGCTGTAATAAACTTACTATGTATGTCTTTTGTTTAATCTAGTTCGTGCTTGGTTCTATGCTTGTATGGAATTGATGCATGATTTTGTAAACGGGTGTATGTACAGCATCTTCTGGGATGTACATATTTTCCCGAGGCACGGGATATTTTGGTTGTGATGCTGGGGTCAATTGGATGACTAAGTATTACAAGCTAAATACCCCGGGGTCTCACAACTAAGCCCACATGTTTGTAAGCCCTATCGACTAGGGACTGGTCGTAGGAGAGCTTACGACCAGGTGGTTGTCGTAGAAGATCTTACGACCACAGATTGATCGTAGTAGAACTTACGATAATGGCATAGTCGTAGGAGGACTTACGACTAAGTGGTAGCCGTATGAGGACTTACGACTACGGGATGGTCGTAGAAGAATTTACAACCTCCGGCTTCTCCCTTATGACTATTAAGGGGTATACTCAAGAGTTATATGACGTCACTGTTATCTATAATATGAATTATAGATAAATGATTAAATGAGGATTATTATATCCTCGTTAATACTCAATGTTTTTTTCATCTTGAGTATTTCGATCTTTGGTTTTATTAGCTGTAGAGAGGAGCAACGGATGCTTTGGAAACAGCTGAATCTGCTAGGTGGTTCACTGGAGTTGTACATTCTTTTTTTCTTTTTTTGTACAAGGTGATGCATACATTCGGAGGTGTAGATTTTGTATCGTTTGTTTGTTGGTTGTTGATGAAAAAAAGCATCGCCATTTTGTAAACCTGTATGTGCTAACAATTCATTTCATATGTCGTCAAAATATGTGTTTCAACCTGTATGTACTAGCAATTCATTCGTACGTTGTAAAAATATAAAGCGGCGAAGTTTGCATTGCTATACTATCTATAGATGGATTGTTCTTCACTTTTTTAGATGTTGAAGTCCAAGGAGAGGATGAAGCGTAGTTTAGTCTGTAGTTGGTTTAATCCCACCTCAGTCTAGCTGACTTCATCGGTGCCTGCATGCATCCTATGTTATCTGAGTCATTGGGTAATATTGGACGCACACAGGTAACCCTAGTTGTTTGTCTATGGAGATATGCGCTCTACCTCTTTTGTTTCCACTGTCGCTTTTGCTTTTGTAATGCAGTCATTTGGCATGTTCGGTCCTTATTGTAAAACTTGGCCCGATGTGGCCTATGTAAACTCTAATGTTGTTTAATCAATGAATGGTTTAGTTTACGTCTTGTTTGAAATAATTCAGTGATGTATTTGTGAGTGCTATCTACTGATCCAGGGAATAACACAGTGTTTTTCACAGAAGATTCGGGATTAGGGAATCCGGGTCCGACACTTATTCGGTGAGTTTAGATTTATTTAGAAAATTATTATCCACGCTTAGTACATGGAACATCCTAATTAGACAATATGGAGATCTCCTCCGCGAATCTCGCCATCGCTGGCTTTGGCAAGAACATGGACACCACAACACAGTCCTCACCGTCATCATCCTTGCACCTCATCTGGTAGCTCAGTATCTTAGACATGGGGTCTCCAACCATGGGTACACCACCAGCGACGCGCTCAGCCCACCCAAGGTGAAGCGCATCCTCTCCAATGCGCGTTATGTCAGATACCACATATGTCCAACCCGGCACATATGGTGGCCCCCCGCGAAGTGCGATCAAATCCACCATTGCTTTGGTGAACTCATCTGTCATGTCAAGCTTGGCCTTTCTGACAAGCTCGACTGCGTAGCCAAGCGAGCCGCCGCACAACTCGCTGGCGGCGGCGTCCACGACCAGGTAGACGAATCCATTGCCGTAAAATCCTCGTGGGAGGGGTGGATCGCACTTCCATTTCCCACGAGCATTCATGTTGATCAGCAGCGATGCTCGCTGGCCAGGGGCGTACCCCAGAGCTGCTGTCCGGCACTTCCACATTGCAGCTGCAATGAGCTCAAATGCAGTGCATGACTTGTGGAGGTGCCCTGGCAGATGGCTTTGTAGAGCAGCTAGCTCTCTTCGGCCGAAGAAGAAGTACTCTCCTACCATGCCCTCCAGTGACTGCGTCTTGGCGCTGCCTATTGGGATGCCATCAAGCAATGACGAGTGCAAGTGCGCGACATTGGGTGGGTTACGTGCTGTCAGGTGTTGTCTTTCCCACACCGGCAGAACAGTTGGGTGCTCATCACCACGTGCTATGTCAGCTACAGCTTTCAGGAATTGGATGACGCCGAAGGCATCGACCATGTTGTGGCACGAATGAGTACCCATAACAAATCCGCCACATTTGAGTCTCGTCACCTGCACAAAATGAATCCTCATGCAATTTAATTAATCGATAAGCATCCGAGTTGCAATAAGAGAAAATGCATGTGTTTACCCAAACACTAGCGGTCTAGCGCGGATTCGAGGAGTATCCCTAGTAAGATTTTGATGAGAGGTTAAGATAAAAAGCATCTAGAAAAGAATTAAATGGTGCACTACAAAAGAATATCCTGAAACAAATAGCACAGCGGTTAAGGGCCATCGTTGTTCCGTGCTGTGTTGTGCTACAAAATATAGTTAGTGATCTCTACATAGAATCTTCACTAACTCCTGTAAAATTATTCCAGATCTATCTCTAAGATAAGAGGTTATTAATCAACTCATATATCTAGAAATAGTCAAATAAAACTGCAGCTTAAAAGCCATGCCACAATGCCAAACAACTAAGCTCAAGTAAACTCAGCATTCGACCTGCATGAAGAGCAGTGGTTTGCCAAGGACGACTTTAGTGTCGCCGGGGTCGCAGACGAACTCCTCGACGCATGGGTACGGCGGCACCAGGGGTTCACCGAGCTCATCCAACCGCACATCGGCATCGGCCTCCACGAACACCACCCCTTCTCCGGTGCACTCCACCACCAGCTTCTCTCCGGAGAGCTCCCGGAGGCGGCCAGCCAACGGGTAGTAGTACACCAGAGCCTTTTCAAGGGCCGCCTTGACGGCCTTAGCTGGGTCCTCTGGCTCACGGCCATCAATGGGGTGGCGGCGGAAGAACTCGACCCCCGTGGCGTAGAACGATAGCATACGCTGGGTGTCAACATCAGAGAGGGCCTTGTGCTCTCGAGGGGTTGGCAATGCTGGCGCCACTAGCTCGGGATCGCTTCGATTTGCCTTGAAGGTCGCCATGGTTTGTGCTTCAATCAACGAATGACTTAGCCTGCAGTATATATACACATCCAGTTGGAGAAGCAAGAAGAGATCTGAAAGGTCACAACGAGGTAGCCATCCACCCGGCGCAGCCATAGATAGATACACCTTTTTATCTTTTTTTACTTGTGCTACTTTTTTGCGTATATCCAGGACTAAGTATAACCGTCCGAAAGAGATTTAGTAACAGTAGTCACTGACTCACTGCTAGCTAGGTAGCCATCCACTTGGTGTCTCGATCGGATGCATGGATATCTTGAGTTTGTGGAGGTAAGGATATGCTTCTCTATATATGGCCTTTCTTCAGCTTAAAAAAAAGACTGTTGTAAATATAGTGCTATATATGTGGTATGGTTTTAAAGCATACATGGTGCAAAACTGCAAATACAGGCAAGCATTGAAGACATTAATTTGCTCCGAATTGTTCCTAGTATCAGTACTTGTGTGGCTGTATAATCGATACACTATATATGTTCCTTCTCAAATAAGAATAAATAAATGATACAATATGTCCTTAAAATAAAACAGGATATCAATGGAAGGAGAACTTGAAATCACATCAAAAACATGTTGAGGTATTTATGGCTATGTTTTCATTTGAGAATTAAGTGCTAAACTGGTACACTTTTCAGAAGTAGATGGCTCACCGTTGCATAAAGTATCGACATGCGGACACTTAACCCTCTGAACTAAAAAACCGAACCTTTGATACCCCGAAGTTGCAAAATCGGACAACTTACCCTCTGAGGCTGTTTCGTGCGGTAGTATTGCGCACGTGGTATCCGTTCGGCCCAGTTTCACCAGGTCGGCCGCTGACTCGGCTAGGTGAGCTGGCGGGGTTTTTTTTTTTTCATGAGTGCTACCTATCTTCTTCCCCAATCTCCATCCCGTCGCTCTCCCTTCTGTGTCCTCTCTCTCTTGCTTCTACTGAGGCAACCTCAAGCTCTTCTTTCCCAATCACCAAACGAGGACGAGGATGAGAGGAAGGAGGAGGTCGTGGAGCTCGAGATGCTGCACAACGAGTGGCAGGCGGCAAGGCTGCTGAGATCATACTCGCGGGGCACTCGCTCTTTGGGACCCACTCCGTGGTGCAGCACGCCATGTGCTCGGAGAGCGTCTTCTTCCACTTCCTTGTCTCTGACCTGGGGTTGGGTGACCTCGTTCGCGCCATGTTACCGCAACTCTAGTTCAAGGTGTACTACTTTGATCCTGACTGCGTCCGGGGGGCTCATCTCAATGTCGATGCAGTAGGCGCTGGAGCAGCCGCTCAACTAAGCCCGCAACTACCTTGCCGACCTTCTCTAGCCCTGCGTGCGGCGCGTCATCTACCTCGACTCTGACCTCATCCTCGTCGACGACGTTGACATGCTCTGGCGCAACGGCATTTGAAAGAGCATTTAAATAGATAACAGGACAGTAAGTAAGTAATTGAATGAATCACCAATAATAATATCTACAACCCGCAACCCTCCTTGGCTACGAGCATCATTTCATGTTTAGCCATAACTCAGCAGTTAACTCAACAAATCAACAACCATTTCCCATGTTTTCCCGATAAGACAGTTTTTTTGTGAAAATCAACACTAAACCCAAACCGTCTGCACTAAGAACGCTCATGACCGCGAGCACGGCTATTATAATAGATTTACACTCTGCAGAGGCGTACAGCTTTACCCACATAACACGAATTCTCTAATTTGTTCGGCATATATCTATGCCACCGCTCACTACCATAGGTAAACAGTCTAGAGGAAAAAATATTTACAAAACTAGGTCGTCGCCCCCAAAAATTACAAAAATAGTTCCATGTTGCCAGTTCATCTGGCGATAGGCACCTATCGCCAGTTGAACTGGCGATAGGAACCCTGAACAGTGGGGGTAGGTTCCTATCGCTAGTTCAACTGGTGACAGGAATCTAGGAATTTTTAAATATAGAAAATAAACTTAAAAAATTACAAAATGTTTTGTGGAGAATCCAGATAGAGTTTTATTGCTTGTGTAATTTTTTTCATAATTTAATCCATTCTGAATTTGTCTCCAAAATTCATTTAAATGTACCATTTGTAGAATTTGTAAATATAGAAAAGGAGGTCCAAAAATTATGAAATTTTTTGTGAACGCTCCTTACATAATTTCATTGTTTGTACAATGTTTCCAGAATTTTATATATTCTAAAATTGTCTCGAAAATTCTGAATTTAGGTTTCTGATATAGTGTACTTGTAATACCCCGAATATCAAATAGAGATAACATATTATTCGGAAGAGAAATTTATTCAAATTTGAATGCACTAAAGTTTAAAGAAAAATTAAAAGAAAATTCAAAATTTGAGGGAGGATTGGACCTTGGGCTTTCGGCCCAAGGCGTCCTAGCCAAGTGGGCCGGTCTTGTAGTGGAGTCAAGAAGGGGGGTGCCCTTCCCCAAAACCCTAACCTCTGCTACAGTACCGCACCGCACTGTAGCCCCCCCTCCCTGCTGCTCTACCAAGATGAGGAAGAAGCTCCGAGGTGCCGCCGGCCATGGTGGAAGGAGAAGAAGGGAGAAGAAGAAAGGAGGAGAAGAAGAAGATCATCTTCGTGGGTTTTTGTTCAGCGTTTCACGCGTCTCCAAGGGTATCAATTCGTTTCCCCGCTATTTTGATGTTGTTTAGATGCGAAATTAGATTAGTTTGATTGGATCGAGTTCGTCCTGCTGTAGATCAAATCTGTCCAGTATGTTGTGTGGGCTGTTTTGACATCTTAGAGGCCGAACCAATAGTTTTGATCTCCTTGAGATATCTAGAGGTTGTTCTTACCTTTCTGTGGCCACCGAGTTCACTTGATTCCGACATTCGAGTCAAAAGATATGATAGATTTAGTATCTGCTGTCCAGATTTCTGACGCGATTAATCTGTTTTGTTATTTCGTAACATATGAAAATGTAATTGGGAGAATATGGGTTTTCACCCAACTGGACTTTTGTAGAGAATTCGATAACCTTTCCATATTGTTAAAGAACGATCAATTCGGAGTTATAGATTAAAAGTTATGATCGTTTTAATACTGCTGTTTGTTCTTTTAGGCAGTTTCTGTTCTGAAAGTTCAACCTTCTGTTAGCATACTTTATTTGCCGAATTGGTTTATCTCGTCAACTAGAGTATTGTATATTAGTCAGTTAAGAATCCACAGAAACTAGGCTCACCTCTTTTCGAGTTCCAGATCATGAGATATGTTAATTACCGTGCTGCTGTCCAGAGGCGGTTTAGGGCAGAATGCGCTGGTTTTCAGTTTAGAGTTTCTAGTTAAATATTGAATCGCCAGGGAAGCATTGTAGAACGTTATTCAGTAATGTCGTGTTCATCGTATCCTTATTTCAGTTATTTACTTGTTTAGGCGGTGAAGCTTCGGGTTTAGGAGTATCACCTTTGCCTCATAATGCGTCGCATCGCGGAAGGCAAGTACCTTGATGTTCTGATATTTGGGAAATGTTGAATGCTTGATGTTGACCCTATGTTTTTTTCTAAGATCCATGATAATGTTTAAGTTCATGTTCCTTCCACATGTGTATTATCTCCATGATTAGAGAGCATGTCTTTTAAATATACATATTTCATTCCATGCATTCATTTTTCATGTTCCATCCACGGGAGTGGATTAAAAAGACCCATCAATTCCAGGATGGGCATTTAAGACCCACCATTCCAATGTGGGCCCCACCATTCCAATGTGGGCCCCACCATTCCAATGTGGGCGTTTTGGGACACCCGTATGAAATATTCTTCATACGGGACTTGGATCCCCACATTTTTGTTAAGATGCGGGCTTAAGTGAACACCGACGGGTGTGTCACTAGCAATACCGGTATATGCATGTGTGTAGTCCCTCCATTCCATTCACTCCATTCATTCCATTCATTCAAATACTCGTTCTGTGATTTCGTCATATTGTTCAATGATGTTGACTTGTTAATGTTTGTGGTATGTTCCATTTATTCACTGTACTTGCTGAGTCTTGGACTCATTCTTGCGTTGTTTGTTTTTTTAGGTAATCATTGATGTTGACTCACTTGGGAGGGAGTAGACACACACTACTCATTCACATCATCCTATTCAAGTTCAAGACTATAAATTAGTTCTATCTTTCATTCATTATTGATGAACTGTAATAAATAAATCTAGATTGGAAGGAAGGATACCTTCTCCATGATCTTTGTTGATTTATTATCGCTTGAATCTAGATTAATGATGAACTGTAATAAATAAAATTAAATGGTGAAGGAAGGATACCTTCTCCATGTTTTAGATGTTTTATTTATGCCTTTATATGATATCTTATTCGAGTTCTTCCGCAATGTGGTTGTATGTTAGTGTATTTAGGTGACATATTGGCTTCCAAATAGCCAGGGTGTTACAGTTGGTATCAGAGCGGGCTTTAGGTCCGTGGTAATTAAGTTATAAAAAATGACACACTGTGCACAGTAGGTGGGGTTGGGAAATCCATTGTTTCCGCATTTCTATTGGTATGTTTCATTTGTTGAGCAATTGTTGAATTGCTTCTGTACTATCTTTCTTGTTGTTAATCTATGATATTATATGATATCTTATATCTATGAATTTATTCTATGAATGTCATGAGATGATCCTATATATTCATAACCGACTACATTGGTTATGCGTGTTGATAATGGATGTTAAGAAGTTGAGGACGTGGTTGTTTCTCTGGGATTCACCAGGTTACACCATTGTTCGTGGTTTGTGGTTAGGGGAGTAGTAACCCTGAGTACCATAGTTTCAGGCGTTGAGCGTGAGTTGCTTTAGAAAGTTGTTCTCTTCCTTGATTTCTAAATTTGGCAAATTCATGTCTGGTGATGGTTGATGAATTTCTCTTGGGTTCGTGGTTCATTGTAGTTGATGGTTTCATTAAGTCTCTAATTGTTCTCTGAAATAATTATTGTTTTCATCTGTTGAGTTGCTTTCACTACTTGTAATCATTGTTAATTGTCGAGATTGATATTTCTATGATTGTTCCTTCTTTCTTATTGGAAAAGAATGATTCATTTGTTCGTTTGATATTTTGGTTAAAGAAAGTTTTCTGTTGCAAGTTCGTTAACATGAGAAAGCATTGGTTCTATGTATTTCTTTTGGATTATTCCGAGCGTTGAAGTTAGTGCATCTCTTTTCTGAAGGAAAGTGTTAAAATCCTTTTGTGAAGTCTTGTTGTGGGTAAGTCAGATATTGTAATCAAATAAAATAGTTGTGTATGGGTTTCAATTGGCCCCTTTTTGTTTTTTCAGAACAATTACTGTCTTTTCGACTGTGGAACTCTCTTTATCGCTTATAAATGTTGTTATTAAAATTGTTCTTTTCATAAGAGTCCTACCCATCTTGATGAT
The DNA here is from genome assembly GCA_036346405.1 of Phyllostachys edulis. Classification (NCBI taxonomy): domain Eukaryota; kingdom Viridiplantae; phylum Streptophyta; class Magnoliopsida; order Poales; family Poaceae; genus Phyllostachys; species Phyllostachys edulis. The sequence goes on from CM070564.1 coordinate 2,298,046, forward strand.
AGAAGCGACCTTGTTATCTGCTTGGTATTTTTGATAAAGGAGTTAACTTTACAAAGTTCATTGAATAAAGTTTTGATTCTATTTATTTGTTTTGGGGTAGTTGGAGTGTTGAAGTTCGAACCTTTTCTTTCGAAGGAAAGTGTTAAAATCTTTTCTAATGGTTGTTATGCTAAATGATAAGTTGTAAGAATACAAGGTAATTGATCATGTATAGGATTCCAAGTTGGGTCAATGGCATGTTGCATAGTTAATCTTAACTAATGTCCTTGGTAGCATAGTTGGGTAATTTCTTGATGATCTTTCATAAATGCTAGAATTACCTATTCTCGACGTGGTAAAACCTGTTGAAACCCGATTAAAGGTCTAGATAGTTCGTTGGTGAATCGAGTAGCACCATATCTTCTTACATGATTAATGCAATTGTCAATTGATAATGAGAGTCGTTGTTGGTGTGGCGTAATACCGACAGCTGGGTGGACGAATTTCATAAGTGGCCTTGATATCGTACCTTACGAGATTGCTATTGCATAGTATGATCTTGTTAAAATAAAATTATTTCAACCTTGTGGCTTGTGCTTCTTTTGAAAAGCTTTAGGTGGTATAATAAAGTTTGATGATTCTTGGTACTCTCAGTATGTTACTGATGTTATTAAAATTGACATTAATGTGAGATTGATATTAATTCTTCCAGAGATAAAGTGATTTGATCGCCATTGGTGATATCGCTCAAAAGAGAACATTTCAAGTTTTGCTTTAGTGGCCTTTTAGAGCTGATGAATTATGTGGTATCTGAGATTAGTTCAAACAAAACGATATATTTGCATGTTCTGTTGGTTCTTAAGTGATTCTTGAGATTTGAGCTTTAAGGCTCCTTAGTTGAGTTGGCAAAGTGATGTTTCAATCAAAGAAGAATATTTCTTGTGTTAAAGGCAAAAGTGTAGTAGAAGTATTTGAGATTTACGTCGAGTTATGTAACTTACGGTCTATTTGAAGTGTGCCTAAACTTTCTGCTTTTGCCATTAGAGCTTCTCGATTTTTAAGTGCAACACTTTCTTCTCATGTGAGGTTTGATGTTTCTTCGTGCGGGACTTGTGCCCTCAATTGTGGACTTCCTTTATGATTTCCGAGTTCATTGCTTAATTGACTATTTTCCCTTGGTCTTATGCTGAGTGCGAGTGGCAAACGTTTTCTTTACGTTGGGAATCGTTTTCAATTGTCTTTTCTTTTGAGAAATGAATTATGGATTTGTTCTATAAAACCCTTTAGAATGTTTAGTGGCACCTGGTTGGTGGTGATCAACTGAGAGATTTTGTGAGACTTTGAAAATCAAGTTGTTTGAAACGCAATAAGTGATAAGTTTATTTCTTGGAGTAACCCTTGGCGAGGGTTTGACTTAAACAAAAAGTTTTGTCCTTAGGGCCAACTAATGGCATTATTGCAATTGATAGAACCTATAGTGGTTGTGGTTCAAGATCTTTCGATCATGTTAAGTGGAACCTTAGAAATTGTTTACAAGTATGGGAAATATTGGTTAGTTTATGAGAGTACCATGATGGGGTACCTTATACGGTTGTGTATAAGAATTGTGTTGGTGTAGTTTAATGAGGATAGAACTGTGAGAACTCTAGTCGTTATGACAACTTTGGTGATGGTAGGAAATGTTAAGTTAATGTCAGGTATGACTTGGTTTCAATGAGTAACTTTCTTGAAGTTAGAATCTTTCAAATGGAATGTTTGGCTTCAAGTAAATCAACGAGGTTACTACGATCGAGTAGAACCTATAGTATAGCGAAATTCCAGAACTTCAGTTCATGTTGAAAGGTTGGGGATTATCGAAGGTATGGAAACCTTGATCAATTTTATGGAGTAACGCAGTTGGAAAGTATTGCGATAATATGTGGGTGATTCCTGATAATGTCAATGAGAGAGTATGTTAGATTTGTGGGGATGTTAGAGATTTAATCCGATGATTTCACTATCTGTTATAAGAGAAATTCGTGGTAGAGGTCTTAGAGGTTAAATTTGGGCTGTGCATTTTTATGCTAATCTTTTGGTCGCTCAAAGATTGTGTGTAGAGGAGATAGAAAACTGAAGTATTCTGAGCAGTGGAATGATTGTTGATAGAACCCTTCTGATGTAGTTCATGAGCGGGCGTATTGAGGATTCTGAGTTGTTATTCTGGAAAATTGGAGGTAATGTGAATGAGTGGGACCTATTTTTGTGAAGCTTTGGATGCCTTCTATCAAATTAATTTTGTCGAGAGGAGGAGTTGCCTAGAGTATTCTTGGATTCAATAGAGTCTCTCCACCATGGTGTGGATGATGTATTTCAGTTTGAGCATAATTTGAGGATGTTTAATTAAGAGGTTTAAGCTCGTGTGATAAGCGATGAATTCGAATTCCAAGGTTCAAGACAGGTTTATTTCCTAAAAGAGAGACTACGAAAAAAGATGTTTCCTTGGGTGGTGAAGTGTTTTCTTGTTTTTTGTTTGAGTTTTGTGTTGTTGACTGGTGTCTTCCGCATTTTGAGTTGGCGCTTTGTTGGCATGTTTGATTCTTTCCAATTCAGACAAACCAAAAGAAGTATTTGGTTTGGACATTCGAATGATTTCTCCTTTGGCTTTCGTGGTATTTAATCGTAAACTGCCTATTTAGAAAGTGGGGTTGTTTTCGTGATGAATTGTCAAATTCGGGGTTTTACCCTTTGGTGGAGAGTTAGTATTGCGTGGATGCGATGAGAACTCTCTATTTCCAGTTGGATTCTCTTTGTGAATCAATGGTTTAATAACTAGTTCTGTTGTGCATTCTTGTTCAAAGGAGGTAGTCCTTGTTATGATGAAGAAATCGATTGAGAAGTGGGACAAGAGTTCCATGTGTGCGGTGCAGGTTTGTGCTTTTGTACCGAAGGGGTAGATGGCCCGAGGTACATTAGTTTGTTTTCGTCAGTTGTGGGGTTTAGTAACTGGGCAATTCAGAGCTTGGAGTTGTCGTTAAAGACGTTGACCAGCGAGTAGGGTCTTACCTTCGATTTTAATCTAATATGTGTACTTGGAAATACCAGGTTGAGTGTTAGGACAGACATCGCTTTAAGTCTTTCTGTTGTGGTCTCCTCAGTCCGAGAGAGAGGCTACTTGGGAGTTTGTTTTTCGCATGCGTGAGCGTTATCCAGACATGTTTGCTCCGGGCATATGTTAATAGATGTTTCTTTTCTATGGCAATTGTTCTTTCGTTTATTTCGATGGTTAGAATGTAATACCCCGAATATCAAATAGAGAGAACATATTATTCAGAAGAGAAATTTATTCAAATTTGAATGCACTAAAGTTTAGAGGAAAATTAAAAGAAAATTCAAGATTTGAGGGAGGATTGGACCTTGGGCCGACGAGGAAGAAGCTCCGAGGTGCCACCGGCCATGGTGGAAAGAGAAGAAGGGAGAAGAAGAAAGGAGGAGAAGAAGAAGATCATCTTCGTGGGTTTTTGTTCAGCGTTTCACGCGTCTCCAAGGGTATCAATTCGTTTCCCCGCTATTTTGATGTTGTTTAGATGCGAAATTAGATTAGTTTGATTGGATCAAGTTCGTCCTGCTGTAGATCAAATCTGTCCAGTATGTTGCGTGGGCTGTTTCGACATCTTAGAGGCCGAAACAATAGTTTTGATCTCCTTGAGATATCTAGAGGTTGTTCTTAACTTTCTGTGGCCACCGAGTTCACTTGATTCCGACATTCGAGTCAAAAGATATGATAGATTTAGTATCTGCTGTCCAGATTTCTGACGCGATTAATCTGTTTTGTTATTTCGTAACATATGAAAATGTAATTGGGAGAATATGGGTTTTCACCCAACTGGACTTTTGTAGAGAATTTGATAACCTTTCCATATTGTTAAATAACGGTCAATTCGGAGTTATAGATTAAAAGTTATGATCGTTTTAATACTGCTGTTTGTTCTTTTAGGCAGTTTCTGTTCTGAAAGTTCAACCTTCTGTTAGCATACTTTATTTGCCGAATTGGTTTATCTCGTCAACTAGAGTATTGTAGATTAGTCAGTTAAGAATCCACAGAAACTGGGCTCACCTCTTTTTGAGTTCCAGATCATGAGATATGTTAATTACCGTGCTGCTGTCCAGAGGCGGTTTAGGGCAGAATGCGCTGGTTTTCAGTTTAGAGTTTCTAGTTAAATATTGAATCGCCAGGGAAGCATTGTAGAACGTTATTCAGTAATGTCGTGTTCATCGTATCCTTATTTCAGTTATTTACTTGTTTAGGCGGTGAAGCTTCGGGTTTAGGAGTATCACCTTTGCCTCATAATGCGTCGCATCGCGGAAGGCAAGTACCTTGATGTTCTGATATTTGGGAAATGTTGAATGCTTGATGTTGACCCTATGATTTTTTCTAAGATCCATGATAATGTTTAAGTTCATGTTCCTTCCACATGTGTATTATCTCCATGATTAGAGAGCATGTCTTTTAAATATACATATTTCATTCCATGCATTCATTTTTCATGTTCCATCCACGGGAGTGGATTAAAAAGACCCATCAATTCCAGGATGGGCATTTAAGACCCACCATTCCAATGTGGGCCCCACCATTCCAATGTGGGCGTTTTGGGACACCCGTATGAAATATTCTTCATACGGGACTTGGATCCCCACATTTTTGTTAAGATGCGGGCTTAAGTGAACACCGACGGGTGTGTCACTAGCAATACCGGTATATGCATGTGTGTAGTCCCTCCATTCCATTCACTCCATTCATTCCATTCATTCAAATACTCGTTCTGTGATTTCGTCATATTGTTCAATGATGTTGACTTGTTAATGTTTGTGGTATGTTCCATTTATTCATCAGACTTGCCGAGTCTTGGACTCATTCTTGCGTTGTTTGTTTTTTTAGGTAATCATTGATGTTGACTCACTTGGGAGGGAGTAGACACACACTACTCATTCACATCATCCTATTCAAGTTCAAGATTATAAATTAGTTCTATCTTTCATTCATTATTGATGAACTGTAATAAATAAATCTAGATAGGAAGGAAGGATACCTTCTCCATGATACTGTTGATTTATTACTGCTTGTGAATCTAGATTAATGATGAACTGTAATAAATAAAATTAAATGGTGAAGGAAGGATACCTTCTCCATGTTTTAGATGTTTTATTTATGCCTTTATATGATATCTTATTCGAGTTCTTCCGCAATGTGGTTGTATGTTAGTGTATTTAGGTGACATATTGGCTTCCAAATAGCCAGGGTGTTACAGTACTTGATTATGTAAACCCTTAATTTTTGAGATTATTTTAGAACATAAAAAATTCTGGAAACATTACACAAATAATTACACTATGTAAGGAGTGTTCAAAAAAACATTTCATAATTTTTGGACCTCATTTTGTATATTTACAAATTCTACAAATAGTCTAATTAAATGAATTTTGGAGACAAATTCAGAATGGATAAAATTATTGAAACATTACACAAGCAAGAAAACTCTATCTGGATGCTCCACAAAAAAATTGTAATTTTCTGAGTTTATTTGATATATTTAAAAATTTCTAGATTCCTGTCGCCAATTAAACTAGCGATAGGAACCTGCCCCCACTGTGCAGGGTTTCTGTCGCCAGTTCAACTGGCGATAGGAGCCTGTCGCCAGATGAACTAGCAATAGGGACCTATTTTTGTAATATTTTGGGGCGATGACCTAGTTTTGTAATTTTTTTAAAAAAAATTCAGTCTAGAGCACGCGTCAAAGCCTTTACATCATCTAGCCCTATCCTTGCACTAGCCCAGCGAATGGATCTTATCCTAGCCCAGCGAATGGATCTTATCCTTCACTTACCCAAATTGCTCCCTTTGAGTGAGGCATTCGCAGTTGTGTCGGCAAACTTTGTTCCCAACACCTCGGTGATGGAGTCCCTTCGAACATGCTAGTCCCTTGGCCTTGTCCGCACTCTTCGGCCTACCTACGTGCAAGGCTAGTTTTTCGATGACTTAGTTAGCTAAGACCACCCCATAAATGGCATATGCGGTTGTACGTAAGTCCTAGTTCTGGATTTGCTGGCGTCTGGTCCTTAACTGACCCAGGCGAGAATCCCCCTATCTACTAGTGAGACTCATTTCCCACTTTTTCAGAATTTAATATAACTCGCCCACGTCCAAAACTAGGTTTTGCATATTGTTGTTTTTTTATTCAAAATAACAGAGGCATACCCCTCTAGATATTTTCAAAAACCTCCCTAATTCACATTTATCATATTATCCTTTTACATCTCTTTCCCGAAAATCTATCGTTCTAGTAAGCATTTGTGCGATAGCTCGCACTCAAAATTTTCCAAATGACATTAAATATTGTCTAACCCATACCCTTATGTTAAAAAAGTAGGGATATCAACATGTCAAAATAATTCATGCAACAAATAGGATTTACAGCTACTAATATCCCAAACATAGCAGTTTAATATTGAACATACGCGCATGCAATAATAGAATTTGCAAAACAAAGTACAATAAGTAAAATACTGGGATCAACATGATCAAAGGGGGTGCTTGCCTTGCTCAGGTTGTTATGGATATAAAGTTGGTTGGTCATCGAAGATTTCATTCGCGCAATCAACGTCTATTGCAAAAAGAGCCGGAAACCAATAAATAATGTAAATAACATTCAAACAGTAACCAAATACAAATATTTTTGTATATTCGGGTATATTATGATTTTAGACAAAGTACAAAGTTCTGTCCTTGTTGGTCCGGACAAGTCAACCACATACCCGATCTCGTGCACGAAGGCACCCTCACTAGCAACCACTTGTCTAGACCCCAAAACTCTTTTAAAATGACAAAGTTTAACTCATAAAATAGATACAAAGATCTGGAATAAAAGAAGATAAGCAAGTGTGTGTGTGTGTGTGTGTGTGTGTGTGTCTCCAATAATTGTCGAGTTATTTCCGACAATCAGGCTATCGTATCTAGACTTGTATGGCTAAGTAAACCTGTACAATAATTTACACAACCTATCTTAAGCATGTGGTAATGGAATACTTCAAGATTAACCTCAATAAATAGGATATAACTAACTACGCATCACAAAAGTAGCAATATAATCAAAATAGTATGCAAGCAATTAACATTGCACTAACTTATCAAAAACTGGGATCAAACATGATGCAAAAGAAAGTTCAAATGATGCTTGCCTTGCTGGTAGATCAATTGCTCACTCTCAGTGGCGTATGAGTCAATATCAATCGCTTCGGAATCTATAGAATTAACGACATCGATAAACACTGAGAAATACCTCAAAAATCAAATTGCTCAAAAATGCATGAATTTTCTACAGTGGCTAGTTCATGATTTTAGATGAAATTAGGTGAAAGAATTATTCCATCTGGAGTTAGTATGTGAAAGTTATAAAGGTTTGAAACTCAGCTTTCAGGAAATTCCTATTTTAATTCAATTCGGTTACTGTTCACTTTAATTATTTGGCCAAAATTTGTAGAGTAGTGGTGAGGATGAGGATTATATGGATGGATATAGAATATTAATATAAGGCCAAAATAAATTAGTTCATCTCATTTGGAGTTTTTTTATGAATTACTTATGTATTTTCAAAGTTCTCACTTTTTCTATTGTAAAAATAATAGAGTTAAGGATCATTTTCTAAAACTATATTCTCTGCTACAGAGACATGTTTGAAACCAATTTTATAATAAAGTTCACTAAAAATGAAAATTACTAACACTGGTTTCATTCATTTTGGAGTTAAGATGAATTAGTTATGTATTTTTGAAGTTATTCAAATTTTTTAGTGTGCGAATAAATAGATTTTGAATTTTCTAAAGCATTTATTACTTTCTCTACCGGGAGCTAAGCTAGCCGCAGTCACTAACTGGTGGGGTCCTATGAATAGTGCATTTTTCATTTTAATTTTCTATTAAACCGTGCACTAACAGGTGGGCCCCATCTGTCATAGACACGGTGCATGAAACAGTGCATGGACCAAAGTCCACGACACAGTTTCCCGGCTCACCGCCACGTGCGCTGCGCGCTAAGTAACCTGGGCCCGCCTGTCATACTCCGAAAGCCATCGTTTAACGTGTTAACATGTGATTTTTCGACCAAGATTGCATCATTAAGCGTTAATGATTGGACTTAGCCCTAATGGCGTTGCTACAGTCTTGTCAGACATTCCGACAAGATGAGCTCGGCTTGACCAGGGCCTCGCCGGCGATTCCAGCCACAGCGGTGCCGGCCAAGGGCATGGATAGTTCCACAATAGCATGGCGCACCTCCTAGTAGTGGTGGTGGCGGCTGAGCCGGCCTAGAATGGCGGCTAGCCGGAGTTGGGCAGCATCGCTTCTATGGTGTATGTGCATGTGCAAATTGAGCTCCGCGATGTGCAATCAAGCATGCGCAAAAGCTATAGCGAAGTGCATTGAAGCTTACCGAGGTGGTAGAGGGTCCGGAGAAGCTTAGGGTTGGCTCGACGTCGACAATGGCCACAGCGGCGACGAGGTCCAATGTGGAGAGGTCAACCTAGTAAGAGAGATAATGGATGAGTGGTTGAGATAGCTCCAGTGAGGTCCAGAGATGGTACGCATTAAGCAATAGGTGAGTGCATACCCTCGGTAGAAGCTTCTTCCAGTAGCATCCTCTTTTCATTCATCTGAGCATATCTAGTTAAGCATTTAGCTAGATCTTAGAAAGGTGGTAGTAGGAGAGGCCTCTGTGCCATGGAGTCGGCGACCGGGAGGCCGAGCCAGCCGGGCCAAAGCCCTTTGAATCGGTAGGTCGGACCCGAGCGACGCCAAGGCCACATCACGTCGTGGGAGGAGGAGGAGACTGGAGGCGGCAGCGGCGTGCAAAGAATGGGGAGAGGGTGAGGTTAGGCTGAGGAAGTTTAGGTGCATTTGGTTGGTTGTATGGGGTCATGTTGAGCTTGTTGGGCTGGTTCTGCTAGTGGCGATAGTACCAGCGTGCACTGCACGGTACTACCACGTGTTGAGCTGGTTCTATTAGTGGCGGTTGTACCGGCGTGCACTACGCGGTACTACCGCATGTCGGTTGTACCAGCGTGTACTGCAGTAGTCCCGGAGTTCTTGGAACAGAAGGACCGGTGGCTGGAAGTTCCGAACCCTTGTGCGGTATGACCGCACGTTGAACCGCGGTAGTACCGCATGTGGAACGGCAGTAGTACCATCGCCGGCTTCCCCTCTTCACCTGGAGTCGCCACGCGAGCAAGCAAGATCTGGGTGGCATGGTTCGGCCCTTTTCAGCGAGCAAAAGGGTTCAGGACCAATTCTCCCATCCATCCAATCGGGCTCTAAGAGTAGATTCAATTTAATGGTTTGATTAGTGTCTTTTTAGTAGCAAGTTAAATTGTTTGCGTATCAGTGTAGCGTATCGCTGGCGTGTGGTTGGATAGATGGTACGGTGTTAGTCTCGTTATTGTATTTATTTAAGCGTGAACCTCTAGTTTTCGATCTTAGCGCGAGTAGACCGTAGGACGGCTATTTTGGGGAGTGCTAACTTAGCTTAGGAGTCCAAAAAGTTTTATCTAAATTAATTTGTGCTAACCTTTAGAAGTCACTAACTTAGGTAGCTGTTATATCACTCAAAATCAACTATGTATTTACTTATAGTATTATTCGTGTTGCCGATGGCTCTGTATGAACCGCACCGCATTTAGAGCGGTGATCGAGTTTCATCAAGACCGACTGTCCCTACTTCTACGAAGGCAAGCGATCCTCTTGAACATAAACATAGTTAATTTAAATGTAAACCGTATTTTGCACTACTATGTGTATTGCATTCAAAATTGTTTTCCAAAAAAAAACTTAAATCATTGATTGAGATGAGAATGATTAAGATAAAGATGAATGAATTGAGAATTGTGACGTCCCACACTTGTGATGCACCGCAGGAGGTCCGGGAGGACCTTTTTTTTTTACGCTGCGGAGCCACCACGGAGAGAGGTGGCAGCGCCGCACGGTGCATTCCCGAGGAGGTCTGCTAGGACCTCCCAGGAGGTCTTCAGGACCTCCTGGAGGTCTTGGCCCGCCACTGACCTCCCAAGAGGTTTTCAAGTCCTCCTGGAGGTCTTGGCCTACAACTCCTCGGTAGCACCTCCAGGTACATCACAAGAGAGGTCCGACAGGACCTCCCAGGTTAAGCCCCGTGGGACATCCTGGAGGTCCTGCCCCTGTGCATCCGAGCTAGTCCCAGGACAACAAAGCTAGCTCACACAAGAACACAAGCTAATATCACATCCACGAGGTCAAACAAAGATGAGGCAGACAAATTAAACTTTATATAACAGGACCTTAGGGTCAAGCTTGTTAACAAGAGGTCTGCCACTGAGGGCTTACAAAACTAGCAAGAACTTACACCCAGCAACAAGGAGCTTTAAGGCTCCAGCACCAAAGACGAGCACAGCCATCCAACAAGCACCACTGGCTGTCGGGTGGAGGACGTCCTAGGCAGCTTAGTCGTCGAGGAACTCCTCCTCGAAAAGGTCTGCACTGCCCTGCACTTGGTCATCTTCATAATCTGCTTTGACATAGGGCTTAAGCCATGAGTACTTTGAACGTACTCAGCAAGTCACAGAGAGCAAGTATGCAATAATATTCATGCAAAGGCTTACCAATTGAGAGCTGTATGGTTAGTTTTGCACAAAGCCAGATTTGGACAATAAACATAATAATAGATTGAAAAGCAGCAAGGTAAAACAATAGTACATAAATACAATTTATGAAGAAAATGTGGAGTGAGCACCAACTCACACCCATAGCAACAATGGGGGAGGTCTGGTCACACCAGTGGCCAGGTCCTCACCCAAAACCCACTCTAGAGCACCCACTCCAGAGATTCGATCCAGCCCCTGGACCACAACCCGAGCCAACCCTGACCCCTCTGGAGCCGGCCAAGGTCTCTTCGAGGCAAAGCCAAGGCATCTCGCGAGAGTGTCCAATGGCACAAAAGTTTGAACAACTACCCCTTGCACCATTTTCACTGAGCATGTCCATGACCAAGGACTTGGCTATTCGAATAGATTTTTACACTCTGCAGAGGTGTACAACTTTACCCACAATCCACGATTTCTCTAGCGGGACGGGTTCCGGTCACCCTTACTCACTTCCTAAGGTGAGCAGTCTAGAGAGCGCGGCAAGGCCTTTACAAAGCTTTGAACTGACTCGGGCTGCCCGCTAAGGTTTCGCAATCCCCTCTTGTGGTCTAGAAATCCGCAGGATTATGGGGTGCCCCCTCTTGCGCCAACAAATCACACGCTCAACCACAACAGCCCCAAGCCAACTCATTGCTAATTATTCAGCCCAGACCATTCCCATAAAATGATCTTGTGGTTGCACTGTTTGGCCCAGTTCAATAGACACAAAGTGAAGTCCTTAATTGTGCTAAGGCAAGACTTTCACAACCAAGTGTGCACAGCACCCACTACTCACCCCCTGCCTTCTTGCCTCAGCAAAACAATTTGTATTAACCTATGCCAAAAGACCACCCAGTCTTGGCACCACAGTTTTTAAACAAGTGGTCTCACACCTCAGTCAACACAGCTTAGGCATCCTGCCATAGCTGCCCGACAGTGGCACCAACCGCACATTTCATAAGTCATTAGTCAAGATTATTTGAGATGAAGCATGATGCGTCCGAACCATGTTTTCTAAGCAAAGCTATAAAGACCTACGGTCCCCATGTTGGCAAATAACAAAGAATACCAACTAAATATCCACCTTAAGGTTCACAAGGAGAACATGACAACATGACAGGGACAAAGAATGAAGAAGGCATAACAGCATGTAGGCAAGTAACTACAGCCCAAACCATTTTCTTATAAACATAGCCATGCATCATAAAGTAAAACCGAAATACATTTGTGAAACTAGGTTCAAAATGATCAAATGGAGGTATGTGGCTTGCCTTGGTCAAGCAGTGGAGAGCCTTCAACAGAGAGAGCTGGGTCCAAGATCTCCTCAAACTCGTGATCTACATGTTCGCAAGAAAACCAAATAAGCAAAACCGTACAGGGCCAAGGAACTTCAAAAGAGCTTCTAAAAGAACTTAAACAAAACTCAACCAAAACCAGATAAACAGGCGGCTCGGGACAACAAGGGAGGTCCACAGCAAGGGAGGGTGGTCTTTAAGCAAAAGACTAGCAAAAACTGCGAGGAGGTTTGTCCAAGGAAGATGCCAATACTTGCGGCTCACTCTTGGTGAAACTCCTGAGCACCAGCCAGGAGCGAACAAGGCAGGAGCAAGGTGGGCAAAAGAGCAAAAGGTTACAAGAGTTGGCCCACCCAGGATATATATAGCCAAAGCTGGTGGAGTGCACCAAGAAAGAAGGTGGAGACGTGTTGGCAATCGGGGTGGTTTAGGCCAGGATTGCCCTTAAAGAATTAAAATAAAGTACCTCAGATGTGACTGCATTTAATGTGACTCGACACCTATTAAATGCGCACAGAGATCTAAGGCAAAAGCAATAATTGCAAGATGGAGAGAGGCTAGCAAGTGGGGCCAGTCAAAAGGGTGCACCACTGGTCAAGGAGGTGGCCCCACCACAAGGGTCATCCCCGCCAAAAGACCACTGTGAGGTCCTGGGCAAGAGGTCCAAGACACTCAGAGGGGGAGGTCCTGGACAGGAGGTCCAAGGACTCAAGAGGAGGTCCTGGACAAGAGGTCCTCAAAGCTCACAACGAGGAGGTCCTGACGCTCAGACCTGCACAAGGGAGGTCTAAGGGTCAAGATCTCAAAGGGGAGGACCTCAACGGTCCAGATCAAAGGGTGCAGGGGAGGTCCTGACGAGTAGATCTCCAAAAAGGGAGATCTAATGGTCAAGGTCTCAAAGGGGAGGACCTCAACGGTCCAGATCAAAGGGTGCAGGGGAGGTCCTGACGAACAGGGATATTCTGATTTAGGAGGGTGGTCCTTACAAAAGACCAGCAACGACCGCGGAGGTGGTCTTTGCAAAACAACCAGGGAGAGGCCCTGGGGAACAAAGGAAAACGCGTAGCAAAGCAGAGCCGTTCGATTGGAATCGGGCGGTCCAGAAAGGGAAGGAACGTTCGGACCATCCAAACGTTACCTCACAGCTGAGCCGTCAGATCCAGATCAAATGGCGCAAAAACAAAGGGGCCGTTCGGACCAAGCGAACAGACCAACGGGACCAGGCCGTCTGATTTAGATCAGACGGACATGAGGGGAGGGGACGTTCGGACCAAGCGAACATGCCCTTAGGATCGGGCCATCCGAACAACATCGGACGGTCCTAAGGTAACGAAGGCAAGGCCTCAAGCAAAACAGCCATGAGAGTCAAAGATGGGTCCAAGCGCTAAGGAGGTCTTGGACCTAAGGAGGTCGGAACCTTTAGATCCAACGAAGGGAGGACCTGGACGGCTAAGATCTCCAAAGAGGAGGTCCTAATGGCCAGATCTCAACAAGGGGAGGTCTGTGCGGCTAGGATCTCCAGAGAGGAGGTCCTAACGGCCAGATCTCAACAAGGGGAGGTCTGTGCGGCTAGGATCTCCAGAGAGGATGTCCTAACGGCCAGATCTCAACAAGGGGAGGTCTATGCGGCTAGGATCTCCAGAGAGAGGTCCTAACGGCCGATCTCAACAAGGGGAGGTCTCAGGCGGCTAGGATCTCCAGAGAGGAGGTCCTAACGGCCAGATCTCAACAAGGGAGGTCTCAGGCGGCTAGGATCTCCAGAGAGGAGGTCCTAACGGCCGATCTCAACAAGGGAGGTCTGTGTGGCTAGGATCTCCAGAGAGGAGGTCCTAACGGCCAGATCTCAACAAGGGGAGGTCCTAAAGGACGCTGAGGAGGTCCGTAGGACACAGAAAGGTCTGCAGGGACAGAGGGAGGTCTATTTGAACACAAGGGAGGTCCAAATAGCAACGAGGAGGTCTAGGAAGGTCCCAAAAAGGGGCACCGGGAGGTCCAGAGAAACTCTGGAGCGCCCAAGAGAACTCAGAGGTTCCGAGAGAGCGTGGAGCACGGGGAGGTCCAAAAGAAACAAAGCCAAGCGTGGCTTGAAGAGACCAAGGAGGTTTTGAAACACGACCCTGAGCTGGGTCCTTAACAGGAAAAACCCAAAGCACGGGAGAGGTCCGAACAGAGGGGGAAATGAGAGAGAGGTCTAGATCTCAAAGAGATTCAAACCAACAAAGGAAGTTAAAAGAGAAGAGACAAACCAGGGGCGCACAGAGAGGCTTCGAAGAACCAACAGCCCAAAAGCAGCAAAGACACAACAGAGAGCCACAACCGGCAAGGAACACCAACAAAGGGCTTAGTTAAGGTTTGATTAATTCCAGTTGAACTCTCCAAATTTCAAAACGTCAGGTTAAGCTTTGGACTCTTAAAAAAAGCCAAATGGTTACTTTTATTTTGAAAACCAGGCAAGAAACTTAAGAGAAACGGGACGTTACAAGAATGATGATGGAAAGAGATTAAGAAATTATTATGGCTGGTAAAGGGGGCCCTTGGCAGGTAAGAGATGAGGCAGGTAGTGGGACTCTTTACGTATGGTTAAAATATAAGGACCAACAAAACTCTTGCTCAGTCAAAGGCCGTAAATTCAGTACCAACCATTTTTCCGTTTCGACAAGCAGAAAATGCTACCCTGTTACGTGACTATGCTCTCCACAATAGATAAGTAATACGTATGAGTGTGATGGAGGAACCCAGGACTGGTAGGAGAAGTCCGGAAGTGGGGGATCCAAGGCGCTATAGCGCTAAGGTGGAGTGTTGGGTGCAGATGGTCGCCTCAACCAACATTACGTAACTCGGTGGGTGACGAGGTCAACACCGACGGAAAGTAATGGGTGGAGAAATTAATTCATGTAACCTGAAAAACGTTCTGTATTCTGATGCAGTGGACCCTGTTCAACGAGAGCTCAGAGTAGCTATGGGTAAAGTGGTACAAAGCCTGCGCAGTGCTAAATAAAATCATGAATTCATGCCAGCCTCCAGGATTGGAGTCTACGGGAACCACTGGAGGGTCTATCTTCTCTCCGAGTGACTAGTAGTGTTTTTAGTATTAAAATCTACCACCTAATGTTTGAAATGAGGTATTTTCAGAATGAGATGATTTTAGAAACTATAATAACAACCAGAGATAGTGCATCCTGTGCATTCTTTTGCTATTCATGCTTGCCGAGTACCCTTGTACTCAACCTTGTTAGTATTCTCCTTTGTAGATCCTCATCTGACTAGGAATCATCCTGAGTGGGATGAGGGCTTTGCAGGTGCAGATGAGGCTGCAGGAGTCGAGGATCCTTACCACGAGGAGCAGGGCGAGGTGGACGCCATATTCGACACTTGGGACGACTAAGAGGCCGGTTGAGTGCGGCAAGCAAGAGGGGGAAATAGCATCATTTTGGTTTTGTAATTAGTATGTGTATTGTAAGACCTTAGCCCTGCGTGGCTAACTGTTGCAGTAAAGGATAGTTTCTACCTTATTGTTCTGCTACGTCAACTCTTGTAAGGCTTACTATTCGTCGAAATTGTATTTTACCAAGCAGACGAATGGTAATCTGTTTTCTTAAGTGTGATTATCCTCTGGGGTAATCACACGGGGCGTCACAGAGGCCACCCCGGATGGATGGTTGATGGGGAGGGCCTCACCGTGAGGCCCTCCCCTAGTAAATTTGCTTCCCGCATACGGCACCAAAACATAGCTGATTATATTTCACGGCTGCAAATGCCAATGTACATGGATAGTTCGATCATTTGGGCAAATCACCACAAAACACTTACTGCAGTTGCACATGAGAAAATAACTGCATCCAACTTGTAACACTGACGATAGTATAACATGACAGTTAAGAACAGATAGAAATGCTAGTTTGAGTTTCTGGCTTTCTGCAACAGCAATACATCAAGTCAAGCATGAGCGCTGGGGGAAGCAGATGCTAGACTTGGATCAAAGGTGTTGATGGGAAGCCCTGATCAAATATTGTTAAGAGTTGCTTGCCTGACGGTATGTGAAGATCAGCATACGAAATTGATACCCCCCCTAGCATGCCATTTTTTGTGAATACCTACGTAGGGAAGATTGAACACCATTCATAGAGATCAGTCGAATTTTTTTAAAAAATAATCTATTTTTTATTCGAAATTACAAAAATATTCCGGCGATATTTTTTTTTACGGAAATATACGTCTGTCGCCCAATGGTTGGGCGATTGAAGTGGAATCGCCTAACGCTTAGCGATCGTTCTGTCGCCGAACCGTGGGGCGATTGAAATTGAATCACGCAACAGTTGGGCGACTGAAACCAGTCGCCCAAACCCTTGGGCATTTCTGCTTGCAGTCGCCTAACAGCCGGGCAACAAGTCCAGTCGCCCAACCCTAAGGCGATAGGAGGTCCAGTCGCCCAACCCTAAGGCGATAGGAGGCTCCAACTGCTTTTTACGTTTTAATTATTGTTTAATTGAGTTGTAATGAATATTACATTTTGTAGGTTAATTAAATTTAACAAATCTGATTGTATCATGTTATTTATTTTGAAAAAATAGTGTTGTGACGATGTTGGTTGGCCTGTTTGTTATTTTCGTAGAATATCATGGGTACAAAATTTGTCAGACTCGCAATAACATTTTGTGATCGTTGTATATTGTTGTAGTGTGGTAAATTTCTGTTGAATTTTGTGAGGACGATTGAGACAGTAATGATATGTAAGTACAAAAGTAAGTGATATTACGATGCGCAAGGGAGTCTCTCCTCGATGAAGTCGTCTGAACGTATATGCGTATGTAGGCACGTAGTCGATGTCGTACTTGAATTTTTTTTAAATAATCTATTTTTTATTAGAAATTACAAAAATATTCTAGCGTTCTTTTTTTTATAGAAATAACCGTCTGTCGCCGAACGATTGGGCGACTGGGGTCAGTCGCTTGACTATTAGGCGACTGAAGTGCTATCGCGCAACCGTTGGGCATAAGCACTTCAGTCGCCCGACGGTTGGGCGACAGGTTCCTGTCGCCGAACCGTAAGGCTTATTGGGGTCTACTCCTGTTTTTGTATTTGATTTAGCAAATCTGATTGTATGATGTTATTTATTTTCAAAATAATAGTGTTGTGACGATGTTGGTTGGTGTGTTTGTAATTTTCGTAGAATATCAACGGTACGAAATTTGTGAGACTCGCAATAACATTTTGTGATCATCGTATATTGTTGTAGTGCACAAAAATTATGTAGAAGTTTGGGAGAACGATTGAGATAGTGATGAGTTGTAAGTAGAAAGGTAAGTGATATTATCTTGTGCCAGGGATATGATTGAACGGGCTGAGAACGCTCGTTGTGATTATGAAGATGCCCTAAAACATAGAGGATTCGACGTCGGTGCGAATGGTTCTTTCTGGGATTGCACTAGAAGAGGCATACTTGCAATGTAGGCTTGCTTTGATGGCTTAGCGGATACACAGAACCAAAACTACATTAGAGTCCGCGGACAGAAGCACATTACACATAGTCACATGGCATGATGGTTCGACTAATTGCTTTAGTCATGCTCACTACTACTAGGGTACATGCGACACAAGCATCCGGACCATGTAAGTCTACATGCCTTTAGGGATAGTAAACAACATGGGGGTAGGACGGGGACTACTACGTAATGACCGACCTCTTGTGTGGACCAGGGCCATTTTCCCTTCCTTGGTAGCTCGGCGTTGAACTCCTCGCCGGCCTTCCCTTCCCTTGTCACGGAATGTCCACGTCGGGCCGGTATGTCAAGTCGCCCATGTCCTGCGATTCCATTATGTAAGTGCACTGTATAGTGAGAATCGTAAGAAGGATGTAAATTCTTCATAACTCACGTCGTAGATACGGATTACGCCCGGGCGACCGGATACGCTGTGGTGGTCGGGCTCAGCCGCATGAGCCTTTTCCTTGCTCTTGTCGCGGGACTGTCCACGTCGGGCTGGTATGTCGAAGTCGTCCATGTCCTGCGATTTCATATGTAAGGGCACCGTATGGTGAAAATCGTAAGAATGATGTAAATTTTTTATAACTCACGTCGTCCATACGGATTACGTTCGGGCGACCGGATACGCTGTGGCGGCCGGGCTCAGCCACATGAGCCTTTCCCTTGCCCTTGTCATGGGACTGTCCACGTCGGGCTGGTATCTCGAAGTCGTCCATGTCCTGCGATTTCATATGTAAGGGCACCGTATGGTGAAAATCGTAAGAAGGATGTAAATTTTTGATAACTCACATCGTCCATATGGATTACGCACGGGCGACCGGATACGCTGTGGCGGCCGGGCTCAACCGCATGAGCCTTTCCCTTGCCCTTGTCGCAGGACTGTTCACGCCGGGCTGGTATGTCGAAGTCGTCCATGTCCTGCGATTTCATATGTAAGGGCACCGTATGGTGAAAATCGTAAGAAGGATGTAAATTTTTTATAACTCACGTCGTCCATACGGATTACGTCCAGGCGACCGGATACGCTGTGGCGGCCGGGCTCAGCCACATGAGCCTTTCCCTTGCCCTTGTCGTGGGACTGTGCACGTCGGGCTGGTATGTCGAAGTCGTCTATGTCCTGCGATTTCATATGCAAGGGCACCGTATAGTGAAAATCGTAAGAAGGATGTAAGTTTTTTATAACTCACGTTGTGTAGTGTTGGGTTGGGTTCAACCCCCTTTTATAAGCCCCATGGTTGGCATGGTGTGGTTAATTTCATGCAGAGTATAGAATCCTGTCTTTTAATTCTGAAAAGCTGAGGAGGTAGAGTGTTGTCATGTCGGTTTGGAAAGCTGGCAAGGCATAGTGTTGTCACGTATTATTTTCCAGTGAGAAGTCATGTCTTGCTTTGCAGAATGTTGTCATATCGAACTGAAAAGTTGGCGAGGCAGAGTGTTGTCACGTCTTTCCTTGCGGAGTCTTGTCCCGTGTGGTCTTGTCGCTGCGCAAGGCTGCCCCCATTTTGTCTTGTCACTGTGCAAACCTGCCCCGTTTGGTCTTGTCTATAAAATGCTTTGTTACCCTCCCCCCGCGGGGCTATTAAATGCACACCCCACGTTCCAAAATTTGGACCACTCGACCCTTGAAACCGTAGGAAGAAGAACATTCTCCGTCTTATAGTAACAAACAATGGCAGACGCCGAGGGACCAATCCAACCGGGGTCGCCGAAGCCAGATCTTCGCGTCGAAAGGAGGGAGGACTTCGGCCCTAACTACCGGTTGATGCCGAAGAAGCGTGCTCAACCGGTATGGCCGAAATGCGACACCGGGAGGACGCGGTCGTCGTCAGCAGTCATAAACGGCCCTTCGATGGTGGACGGCGTTTCTTCCGATGCCCATACTCTGGGTAAATAGTTTTGTTCATAAATCATCGCTAATACATCCTCCGTACTAACCGTCCCTTATAGCAGATGGCGAAATGCAACTTCACCCGCTGGATCGATCCTCCCAATGAAGGACGTGCTGTGAGGTACTTGGATGTATTGTGGATCCGAATCTTTGATTTGGAGGCGCAAATTGAAGATCTGAAGGAGCAAAATGATGACCTCCGCCAACAGATGCAGCGTGAGATGGGCAATGAGGAGGTGGTGAACATAGGAAGTTCCTATGATCCCACATGCTGTTGTGCCAACCCTAGCTGCATATGTGCGTGCCACTACAACGACGGCCAACCACGTCCGAGGCGTCCAACTGGAGAACACTCTATGTGGGTAGGGAGAGGCACCTTCTACAATTAGGCACGGGCGGAGAAGCTTGTACGTCGGTAGTCTCCCCTTATGTACGCACTTATGTTCAATCTCCTAACGCATGTAACTAAATGGTGGACGCGTTATTGCGGTTGCCTTTTATGGAGTTGACATGTTGCATCGATGTGTCGTGTGCTGTAAGTTATATGCATCGAACAAACTCATTCAAGGGTAGGTAATGTCACTCGTTTATTCTCATTCATGACGGACTGCGATGCGCGTCCACGTGATGCGTGTCCACGTCGTCATAGGGCAATGTACCTGCACAGCAAAATATTGTTAGTTCATAAAAAACGCGAAGCGTGCTGACCAACAGAGACGTGACGTACCCTCGGCTAGCGCCATGGCGCGTAGAAAGCTGTCCACACGGAAGTGTGGCACGACGTAGTGCGACGCTGCCGGTGTACGGGGTTGTCCACGGGCGAACCCTCCGGCATCCTCAGGCCTCGGCGGTGTTGGACGTGGTCTGCTCGAGCCAGCCTCGTCAGGGCGCGTCCTTTACAGCAATATCCAAGGTGGCGAAGTTACCCACAACCCTGAAGCCCCTAAGCTCGCCAGTCCACGCCTGCACCACCCTCTCCTTCAAGAAGTACTCGGACACAAAGTTCAAAGGGTCCATACGCACAGTCCCGCATGCGGCGAGCACATGAGAGCATGGCTTGTGTAAGAGCTTCGGTTTGTTGCACGTACAGCTAGGCTCATTGACATGATCTCCAAGGCATACCTCGTGGGTGACAAGAGAACGAGCCGTCCCAAATCCGGCTCTATCCCGCAAGAGCACGTCGAAACAATGCTCCATATTGCCCATCACGTACACCGTGTGCGACTGGCCCTTCTGTGTCTTCGCCTGCATGTATACCGTAATCTTCGAGCAGTACGGTGTTTGAGGGTTCGTGGCATGAAGTGCGGCATTTGCATGCCTCTCCTGAAATACCCGACAGTCTTTGTGCGTAACACCTTCCACGATGGCGACGAGGGCCGAGAACGAAGGCCCCTAAGAACCCAGGCTTGTACACCTCCGCAAGGTTAGTGGTCATTATGCCGCACCTTGCCCCGTCCGTGTCGTCGGCAGAGACCACTTGTCCAATGGTCGGGCCTCGATCCATGGGAGAAGCACTCAATGTTCCTCGAGGTCCTCTCGCCTCGGACAGAGGTCAGACTCTGCTCCACGGTTCCTCGCGCCCACGTGTTTCTGCTTGTGTTAGTCGGCCCAAAGCGCCCATAAGGCGTCAAATTTACCTTCTTGGTTCTCGCATAGCCGACCTCTTGAATAGCTTCACCAAGGGTTGCTTCGAACTTCTTGAAGAAGTTGGCCCCAAATGGCGAATACACCATCTACTCCTCATATCCGCCAAGGAACGGCTCCTCCGGTCTTCTGAAGTGTTTTTATGGCCTTGAGCATCCGTGGCGATCATGGATCACACACACACCAGACGAGCTCCAACAACTCCCACCCTCGGATGTCGAAGGAACCACAACCACCGTCGACATTCTCACCTTCGACAAATGCGATGGCCAATGGCGTAATTTGATTGTTCCGCTAACGCCTATGGCGGTAAGGATCTGCCTTTGTATTTCTCGGTCAAAAGGTCCGTCAATCGAGATCACAGCAAAGATATGCCTAAAAGCCTCGATGCCAGGGACCGAAGGCTACGAAGGCCCTATGCAATATCAAAAAACCTCGCGGAATTTTAGATGGCATGTCCTTTACAGCAATGTACGTGCCCGGGTTTCTCTCTTGCAGCACCTCAAGCATACGAGGAAGGTTGTCGTACGCCGCCTCAAAAGATCCAAACCGTCTTTCCAAAGCCTTCTGCTTCGCATGCCACGCCTTCCCATAGCTGATCTTGTACTTGAATTTCCTCTCAATAGCCACCATAATGTGCTTGGCCTCCATATCCTTCTTCTCCACTATCTCTCCATACATCAAATTAGCTATGAATGTCGACGTTATGTTACGATGTCTACACAAAACACTGCTGAGCATGCACGAGTGCGGCTCCACCTTCGAGACAATCTAGTGAGTCTCATACTTGGTCTGTTGCGCGCTGCACTCGCCAAGGACAACCGACTGGCCGCATTTCACGGTGTACTGCTCTTGGCTAGATTTGACGACCCGAAACGTCCGCTGCATAGACATAGCCCACAGCTTAATGGCATCCTGCAAGGATGTCTTATCAGCAAATATTGAGTGCAACCGAACCTCCGTGGCATGGTACTCCCACGGCGATTCGTGCTCGTCGTGCGTACATAGACTCTCAGCGTCAAATCTGTTTCATTCCCGGGGGATGGGAGCTCCGTCCTCATCGGAACTGCCCTCGTCGTCGTCTTCTTGTAAAGCTTCCTCTTCAGCCAAGGCCATCCGGTCATCGCTTTCCATTTGATGCAATATGTAATCCCTATGCTCTCCTTCATCAGCCTATCCTGTAGGCTCACCATGCGGTGCCCGATCTTCCTCTCCTGTATGTACCGCATTGGGCTCATCACAACCAACATTCTCTGAACTCTTCGTAACACAGCCCTCCGGGTCCTCTTCTTCACCAACATGCTCGGCACCCGAGCTGCTCGCAACACCCGGATGATATCCGGCAGGGGAGGGGGGCCTGCACAGCTTCTTTTGGGCATGGTTGCACAAGTATCACACACTCATATCCACGGCGCCGACATCCTTCTATAAAGCCCTTCCACACTGCCATGCGCATCAGTCTTCTCAACTCCCAGCTGATGTTCGTGGGAGACCGGCTCCAAAGCCCTTGTATGTCGACGCTACACACCTCAGGGTTCAAAGAGAAGCTGCGGGTCAGCCAGTGCTTCACATCTTCGATTCGTGCATTCTCGCCGTCCGGGTGTACCAGAGTGGCTTGCCGAAAACTGCTCAAGTCAACACCGCACGGACCATCACGAACGGTGCCAACACCGTAATGCACTTTCAATGTAGTGGGTACAGGCATGACTTATTGTATGGTCGCAAATATTTCCAACATTGCAATTAGTCACCAACGCATACGACATGCAAGTCTCGCTACATTGTAATTTACATTTGTAAGGCCCTTCGCCTATCGTCGACAACTACTACGACAAAGATGATCAAGACGTCATTCATTCCCTAAGGCGAGACCGCAATGAACGTGTGGTACGATATTCAGATTCAACCTAAAACCGAGCTATTCCATAGCAGCATTATCCGATTCGGACGCTAACTTGCAACCCGAAATGCTACAAGTGGCATTCCTGTTCTACCAATTACCTAAGTCGGTTAGTTCATACTAATTTACTTCTACTAATTAGTTTATACAAATAATTCATCCTCCTTATGCGCTTCGGTCACGCATTATTCACCCAATAATAGTCGGCCACGCACACAAACACTAATTACTACAATACATTTCACAAACAAAGACTAATAATACTCCCTCACGAGACTATTTTTTCTCTTACTAAAGTTTTTATCGCTACTACTTACATACAAATCAACAACATTTCGATTTTCTATTTTTTTTCTCTAACTACAATTTCCTACGAGTGCTATTATACTACTCATTTAACTAAATAAACTATTTACGTGCCCAAAAATTACACTACAAAATAAAGTTTCCTACGACAAATCAACTACATTACACCAAGATCGACCGGCTACAAAAATACACTACATTACACAAAGATCTTTGACCGGCTAGTCACATGGCGGGCGAGAACGCCTCTCGATGCTTCAATTCTTGTACACGAAGGAATAAAGTTTGTATGCCATTTTAATAGTTGTCCAAGGGTTTGACTATATGCAAATAACATTTCTACATTCCGTATGTTTGCAAAAGTATCACCGAAACTCGATTCCTTTGAAGTATCCTATCAAACACTATAGTTGAATGTCCGCAAGATCTATTTATTTTATCTTATTACTATGCGCTCGGTGTTTAAGGATTTTCTAAAGTTTTTTTATCGCTTCTACTTACATACAAATCAACAACATTTCGATTTTCTACTCTGTTTTCTCTAATTACAGTTTCCTACGAGCGATACTTACACTATTATTTTATCTAACTAAACTATTTACCTACTAAAAGAACACACTACAAAATAAAACAAACTTACCTCGTAGTTAAAATTTTCCTCCTCTTCTCCCTCTCCCTCTCCCTCTCTCCCTCTCCCTCTCCCTCTCCCTCTTTTTTCCTCTCCTCTCCCTCTCTTTCTTCTCCTTCCCAGGCAGCGAGCGAAACTGTTTCTCCTCTCCAAAACAGATCCGTCAGGGACATGCGGCCAAGATATATAGCTGATACGGCCTTACCGTTATGATCGAACATGCGATCATTGACGGTTGATCAATCGATCCTATCGCCCAACGGTTCGGGCGATCAGATGATGACGCCAACGGTCCGCTCTGCGCTTTTAAAGCGAACGGTTGGACGATAAGCTTGCAGTCGCCCAACCGTTGGGCGATAGGCTTGAGTCGCCCAACCATTGGACGACAGACGTATATTTCCATTAAAAAAAATATATCGCCGGAATATTTTTGTAATTTTGAATAAAAAATAGATTATTTTTTAAAAAAATTCGAGATCAGTCAGTCATGAGTACGGCAATAAATCGCAACATGCATTTTGGCACGCATCACACGGAATGATGTAAACAAACTACAGCGGTACTGAAAGCAAATTGGACTCCCATTTTCCACGAAAATGCACATGCATGAAGGCAACCAGATTTCAGTCTCGTGCAAAAGGCAAATGTAAGAAAATGTGCCTTAGTGTGTACTACATGTCTACAAGTCAAAGTTTGTACCTGGCATAAAAGCCAAAATCAGCATGATGTAACTGAAAGCACGCTGCTAAACTACAGTACTTTAGATACGCATCACTCACAAGGATCAAGCTCAAGTTAGCCTAAAGAATATATTTGCCGAAGTATGTAATTTCACAAACCTCGTGATCTACAATGGTCCTCAACTTATATTGAAAGTTGGTCCGGCAACTCAACAACAGGATAAAAAGATTAACAACATAATCTATGATGGTCTCAATTGGTTTGAACCAACAAATTTCTCCACACCAGTTTCTGTGATAATGAACAGCCCACTGTTTGTGAAATAACAAATATCCCTGCAGGAGTTTCACCAGCCCCGTATGCTCAAAAGAAATAACATACAATAGTAGAGCATATTTCATTCTTTTACATCCTTCGTATGTAGTGCATGCAAGTAGGGGTAAACACCCATACAGGCACCAGGATATTCTGAGTACATAATGAACTATACTACTATACCAAAAAGGGTGAAAGAAAAATCTTGTGTATACTACATGTGATTTGGTGCACACCAACAAAACTTTAAGATGAAATTCATCCATAGAAGTGTACCGCATGTGATTCAACAGGAAAGAGCAATGCATTGGACAGAAAAGAACAGTCCCACTAAACTTAAATTTGCAAAGAAGACAACCCAAATATATCTACCCTTTCCCTTTGCCCTTTGCTGGAAAGACAGGAGGTAGGAGAGAGGGAGCAAGAGGGGAGGGAAGCAGTCCACACGCATAGTCGCGTCACCTAATGGAGATGAAAATATGCAATCAACCTATGATTCTGAAGTATAGTGCAGACAACCTTGCCGTCATGCCGTGTGTTAAATCAACATCATTATGAAAAATGTCTTCTTCAAGCGCAGCAGCATATATTCAAGAGCTCCCTTTGGGCTACTGCTTTGACATTAAAAGGTTTCACGCTAGTTCTGTCTTCTTCAGGAATAACATATTGATTACCAAATAATCCAAAAATTGTTTCAACATAATAAGGGGGAATGAGTGGTCAGGCAAGTACTAAGTTTTTAAGACACCAATTATGTACAATAGTACGATTCATGTCAAGAGGGAAGCCTTACTACCTGTAAAACCAGTCTGCTCCGAGTTAAAAACAGCTCCATATGGACCACTTGATTCACAAAACATATGTTGTTTTGGTCTGTACATGTTCTTGGACAGTTGAGGGGTGGCATTCCATATTTGCAGAAATCTAAGAATAAGCCAATCAGGTGCATCAGAATTAGAAAGCAAAGAACAACGAAAATGAACCAGGAAATTATGCTAATGGGCAGACATCACCATAGAGTAAAGCTTCTTATATAGAATTAAAGACTATGTCTATCAGCTCCTGATGACTGGTCGCGTGCCATCAGGTTAAACCCATCCAAACTGGAAGCTCAAACTGTGTATTGAACCGCAAGGCTATCCTAGAGTTACAATATGCATGGAATGAAATCCTTACAGAAGCAACAGTGTGCTAGCGGGCCAAATTACTTGTGGAAAAAAATGACACCTAAATTTACCACACTGGCACAGTATAACAATCCGTGAAAAATTCAGCCCGATATTGGTCTCTGCTGATCATTTCCTTTGCTCAGGAGGTTCTGTAAGGCATCCAAGCTTCTTCCTACTCGTTCTTCTATACAGGCAAGTCTCCTCTCAAGTTTTAGCACACTAGTATGCATAATCCTAACATCAACTTCTGCAAGCTTTGCAAAAGAGCGTAGCAACATGTAATAGTCAGCATGTGCAGCATAAACAAGACTACCAGTTAATATCTTTCTTCTATAATGAAGATAACCATCTGATTTCAGCTGTTGCCTTGGCAGCATATAATAAAATCCATGATCTTCCATTTCTGACTTAATCCTTTGTAATGCATCCCTCCCTGTTGATGCAGAAAAGCACCTCATGCCAACAGAAGTTCCATCTCGGCAACGTTTATTCACTCCATTTGTAGCTTTCATTTCTTCCATGTGTGCTTTTGGGTTCCCATCCTACAATACAACAACACAGACAGTAAAGCATTTCACAGTTGGGAACACATAAAAATGATACATTTCCAGCTTTCTTTTTTCCATTTTATTTATTATTTGGCTGGGGTTTCTCGCTTTGTTTTCTTCTAATACCAACTGATTTTAATTTCTACAGATTATTAAAGAAATTTTTTGTGTTGATTTTGTTCCTGAAATAACAAGGTGGCATGATAGAACCTTGTTAGTGGTCTGCATTAGGTTTTAAGTTTGTTAATAAAGCCTATACAACCTAAAAATAGCTGTTCCAGCATGTGAGAAGGAAACAGATTAAAACAGAGCAAGATAGCATAAGATTAAGATAACAGCAATGATCTAGGAGCCAGGAGGTTAGAATGAGGTAGACTTTAAACAGTAATCCATAATTAACACAATCTTCAAGCCTCAATGTACGCACTATAATTTTCATCCATTTCAAGCAAAAAAGGAGTAACCACTGACAACATTACCAAGTTAAGTGCATTACCTCTCTTCCTTTGTACATATCACAAAATATTTCTACTAAATGCTCCTCTTCAACTGAATAAGTAATCCCAGGAAAAACAACATCCTTGCAGTATTTGAAATAAGAATGAAGGTCCTTTGAATAGTCTGTAGAATTAGAAAAATTCTAGTCAATTTTGCCGATAATAAAAACTCTGTCCAGTCACAAAAAAAAGTGCCACCATAGAATGCATGCATTCATACCATTATAACTCTGACCAAGATATCGTTGTGAATATGTATATTAGATAGATGAAAATGGCATGAGTAATTTGTCATCCAATATATTTTGATAGTGGTGTACTTCTATAATTTTTCAAATATATGATAATGAAATATATAGGTCAAACTTACATCTTAACTTCGTGTGACTGGAGGAAGAGGCAAAGCTAGGTATTGCAATTTTTTAATGCTAAAGTGAAGTCACTCAATGCCATACATACAAAATAAAAAAGAAAGAAAGAAAGCTTTGTTTTTATTAAAGAACAAAGTCTCAAATATTCTCCATCGGATTGCTCTGTTTTGTAAGGAAGCACAAGAATATGCTTATTATACTTGAGTAATAGTTCCTTGACAAATAGTCATGTTTTCAAGTGGAAGATACTTGTGGATAATTCGTGAAATTTTATAATGCTGGCTGATGTATAGGCCCCACAAGTGCTCAAGCCTTGGAGTTGTCCACTAGTCAGCATTATGGAGCTCTCTATATCCATGCGGGGAAGTTTACGTATAAGCTCCAGGAAATGTGGAAAGTTATTTATTGCCTAGGCACAAAGCCACAAACACCATTTGTACATCAAATTCTTGCTCCCTCGTCTACTAAATACATGTCATTCTAGAGTTATTATTTTGTTACTACATACATGTCACTCTACCATTTTGAGATACATTTATAGGACTTTATCCATACATACTCCTACCTCAATAATTGAAATTTAACTTTCCAAGAGAAAACTAGTGGCTCTAGACAAAGGAAAATATAATATATGCTATTAAATAAGGCTATCATGGTCATTCTCCCTCATGACATAGCTCCCTCACTAGAAGCTATGCCATGTATTAGTAACGAAGGGAGTATAAGAAACTGCATATAAACTACCAATGGTCAGCATAAGCATGACAAAACCTGGCATATGTGCATTACAAGATAAACATAATGTGAATGCAATGCAGTGATCATCTAAAGTTACCATGTCCAACGTCAATTTTATCATAAGCAGCTGCAAGAGTGCACAACAATTCTCTTGCACCAAACTCCTCATTGTTGCCGCCACCAGGCTCCAAAAAAGGTGATGAATTTACATCAGGATCAGACCCACCAGCATTTCTTCCTGCCTCACCAATCTTCTGGAAAGAAACGAAGTTCAGATATCAGTATTGACCATAGATCCTACAAGACTTATAGAGAGTGAACCTATATGGAAACTCACCTCCCATATCCCTTGACCATTGATGTTATATTGAACTCTTAGAGCTACTATTAGTATAGCCATTACACAAACCCGTGTAGGAACCCTAGCAGGATTACTGGACAACCATAATTCCGCAGGCATTGCCCACTCATAGATGCGGCATGCATGAGGGAGGATTCTTTCTACTGGCAGAGACAACTCCTTCAAGAAGCGTCGAGCAATCATGTAGAAATTAACTGAAGGAAGCCGCAGGCCTATTCTTTGCGCTATGGACCCAGCTGCGGATTCCAGTTGCCATGCTCCAATCACTCGAACTGGCCTGAACAGCTGCCTTGCATCCAAAGGGCAGTCCTTTATAGAGCTCCCAAGAAGCTTGCCCACTTCAGTAAACGCTGCCACATAACAAAGCTTCCCCTCCATTGCCCACCTGTAAATGTCAGTCGGTAGGATGGCTTCCCGGGCAACATGACAGGCCAGAAAACAAACAGCCAATGTTGAGTACACTGGCAGCATCGTCCTCAATGAGCGCAGAAAGACGAACTCAACTCTGTGCCTGTCTTTTCGGGGCAAGGCCTCAACCGCCCATCCATACTTCACCTCGTGAGGTATCTGGTCACCTGCACACAAAAGCTAGGCTCATTTCAAGTTTGTTCTGTTCTTTCGATGGCAATAACTGAACAAGAATGTAAACAGTCACCTCCACTGGCAGAACACTTATGACTCTCCGCGG
Organism: Phyllostachys edulis; assembly: GCA_036346405.1. Taxonomy (NCBI): domain Eukaryota; kingdom Viridiplantae; phylum Streptophyta; class Magnoliopsida; order Poales; family Poaceae; genus Phyllostachys; species Phyllostachys edulis. Next base: position 2,327,216 of record CM070564.1, read on the forward strand.
CCTCAGCCTCGGCGAGCATCTTCCGCGCCCACATTTCGTCGAACACCTTGGAGGCGGCCACCAACCGCACCCAGACGGTGCAGCCACGCCGCCACGAGCGCGCCCACCCGTACCGCTCCACCAGCGCCTCCGGCTGCCGCTGCAGGATCACCTGCAGCCCCCGCCTGTCGCGCCACGGACCCTCGCCGCCAGCTCCTCGGGCTCTCCCACGCTTCAGCGCCGGCGCGAAGTCCTGTGGCCCTTCGGCTCGGTGAAGTAGTCAAAAGTGGGGCAGCGGCGGGGGTGGGAGCGGGTAAGCGGGTAAGCCGCGGGTGACGGGTTTGGGGTGGGTTGGGTGGTGTGGCGGCGACGAGTTGCCGGCGGTGAAGGGAAGTTGTTGGGGTCGGCGGCGGCTCGGGTGGAGGTGTGGACGGCGAACAACGGCGGCACGAAGAAGCCGTCCTCGGCGTCGTCGGGGAATCGTGGTCGGCGGCGGCACCGCAGTATTCGCAGACCAAGTGGATGCCGCCGCCGCCGCCGCCGTAATCGTCCATGGGAGGAGTTCGTTGATTTTGTCTGCCAGATGGGTTTCAAGATTAGGTCCGTTCAATGGAGATCCGACGTTTGTCGACAGCCGAGATGGGACCTACATGCAATTTCGCAAACCGTGGGGTGTTTTTCGTCGAACAATATCTTACAGAAAAATTAGCAATGGTAAATGTAAGGGAAAAGTAGGACAGCCGAGATGGGACCTACACGCAATTCCACGGACCTGCACAAGCATGAAGAACAATTAGCAATGGTAAATGTAAGGGAAAAGTAGGACAGCCGAGATGGGACCTACACGCAATTCCACGGACCTGCACATGCATTAAGAACAATTAGCAATGGTAAATGTAAGGGAAAAGTAGGAGCGCTAAACAGCGTATGAAAAGACGGAAATTTGAGTACCAGTGTAGCAAGACGTCGAAGGCCACGCGGAATCGAAGAAAGACTGACCGGGAAAAGGGCGTCAACCCGTACGGCGAGCGGCGGCGGCGCTCGGAATCGACAAAGGCGGCGAGAGACGGCAAGAGAGACACGTCGCAGAACACGTTATGTGAAGCGAGAGGGAAGGACGGGCGCGACGGGCGCTGGAGGGGGAGCACTGGCGGAGGAGGTATGGACGGGAGACGAAGAGGCAAAGGGAGGGGGAAAAGACGGAGGGAAACCGAAGTGTCTGCGCGAGAGTAAGGGGAAGAAGACGTAGGCAGCGGCTAAGGCTGGGTTGCAAGAGGGAGAGGGAGACCAAGGGGAGGGTCCGGTAACGACGAGCGATGGAGAGCAAGGGGGCGTCCGGTGAGGAAGAGCGAGAGACTGCGCCGACGCGGCTGCTGTGGAGGGACACCGAAGGGAAGAAGCGGCGGGGGCGACGCGGCTGCTGTGGAGGGACACCGAAGGGACGGGAGGGAAGAAGCGGCGGGGGCGGGGGAGGAAGAGAGAAGGCTGCGGTGGCGGAGAGAAGCTCTGGAGGAGGGGGAGGGAGGGTACAGGAGGCAGCGAGGCAAGCAACGAAGCGGGGAGCGGCGGCGCGGGACCGAGCGCGGGAGAGGCGCGATGGAAGGAAAGAGAGGACCCGGGATTAGGGCGTGCGCTCAAAGGACGGCGGCCGTCCGACGGGTGCCCACGGCCAACGATCTTAACCGTCCCTTCCCAGCACGCGCGCCGGCTCCAATCTGACGGCCCGGAGCAGAGCGCTGCGCGATCCAAGCGCACACGGTTTCCTGCCGACGTAGCGGGCACGGGAGGACGCCCTTTCTCCCGGCCTTTAAGGTTAGTAACTAGTAGAGCGTTTTTTGACGATGCTGAATACATTGTGCCCTATTTTATTTGCGAGAAGAAACCTAGAACCATTACTATCTGTTTTGTTTTGGCCCACGATAACATTTTCAGTTCAACAAAAGAATCCACAATAGCACTGATTTGAATGAGCAAATGAAAACAGACCGTTAAGACAGTTGTAAGCTAGAAAGGGACACAATTCAGCACACTTGAAAACAACAGCATTCAAAGAGAAGAATACTAGTGATTCATTTATACGCACTGCACAATCATATTTCAGAAAACTGCAAGCTAACATATTCATCCATCGGACTCGAGGAACGACCAGCAATAGCTATGTCTTGTTAACATTCTGAATGCTAAACAGGCAATAACTTAGTATTCAGAAACTGCAAGCCGAAAGCATTGCACACACAAAGAAAGTATGGAAATATATGCTAACCTATGTTATCTTGCTACCTTTCTGTATTTTAGTTATACAAGTACAACACGATGGCCATGGTACCACAGTTCAAAGCCACAACATAAAGTATGGAAATTTATGCTAACCTTTGTTATCTTGCTACCTTTCTGGATTTCAGTTTTACAAGTATGACACGATGGCCATGGTACTTGGTCATAGTGCATCATCACGGCGTCAATAAGAACATGCAGCTCGCCATCACTGATTTGTGCATTTAGAGCCACCTTGAGGTCGAATTCAGGAACTCCTAGAAACTTTTGATCCATGTAACATTACAAATTTAAATCAGACGTTTCCTAGCAATGGGAACTACAAAGAAATCAACAATGCAATATCGCATTAAACAATATACAAAAATCTGAAGCCAACATGAAATTTAGCTTACGGTCCCAACTTCCAAGATCCTAACAGAACTACACTACAGAGTCAGTATTGCATGAATATTTTCGAACAAGTATATTGTGTAAATGCCATGATGAAATAAAAAATTGAGCACTGGGAATACCATTTCCTCCAATTGAGTAACCATGATCGCTTGAGCCTCCACTCGCGATGAAGATTCCCTATAACAAATACGTACATATATCACCAGCTATTCAATCGATGATCGTTCAAAACAGAAGGATGTTTATACTGAAAATTGAAGGGTCTAGCTGTTGCCTTGCCCTCTGGAGCTCTTGTTCAAGGTGCGTCAGCTTGGATCGGCTGCTCTCCAACTGCTGACTGTATGCCTACAAAAACAGGTTTTTTTGTATTACTTATAGCTGTTATGTCCCGAATATACATTACAAGAACAAGTTGCAATAAAGGAGAACATGGTGTTGTAATTAACCTGGAAACCAAATAAGTAAACCCAAGATTCCCGAAAACAAGCCATTTTTTAGGGTTCAAGTTTCTTTTTTTAAAAAAATACAGTCAACAGAATCATAACAGAAGGAAAACTGTATTGATTGTGGTATTTTAAACTTCTCACAGATACCAAATTCTAATAGGGATATCCAAGTCACCAATATATGCTACCCCCTTAATCCTCTAGCAAATTATCTCTACGTCAGCTTGGATCGGCTGATCTCCAACTACTGACTGTATGCCTACAAAAACAAGATTTTTTTGTATTACTTATAGCTGTTATGTCCCGAATATACATTACAAGAACAAGTTGCAACAAAGGAGAACATGGTGTTGTAATTAACCTGGAAACCAAATAAGTAAACCCAAGATTCCTGAAAACAGGCCATTTTTTAGGGTTCAAGTTTTTTTAAAAAAAATACAGTCAAGAGAATCATAACAGAAGGAAAACTGTATTGATTGTGGTATTTTAAACTTCTCACAGATACCAAATTCTAATAGGGATATCCAAGTCACCAATATATGCTCCAGCAAATTAGCTCCAAATATCAAACACATCCGCATCGACCATACCAAATATATTTACAAAGGGCAACGTCTCTTCCCTGTAGATTGCAACAGCAGTCTGCTTTGTTGAAGTCCAAAACAATGTTCTGATAGCGCTATTTTACCAGCACCAGTTATAGTTTTGCCCCTAATTACATTGTAAGCAGAAAAATACATAGGATTCAATGGCAACCAAGTACATGTCACACTGCATCTCCACTATTCAAACGAAACAAATGAACCGAATTACAAAGAGGAACAATCATAGGTACAAAGGATCACCGTCTTCCTCATTCGGCTTTTCCGGGCAGCCTCGCGGTTCTGTGCTAGCCTCCGCTGTATGGACAAGCAGGACGCCAGCTTTCGCAGTAACAAACTATGAGCTCCTATCTTGTAAGCAAAACAACGAACACCTCACGCACGAGGCGCTGGAGACTAACCAAACACCATGAATCCTGGCCGGCGACACAGTCGTACGGAGCGAAGGTCGGCAGTGGCGAGAGGAGAGGGGATGATGGGTCGTTTCGACGTACTCTGGTGGGAGGACTGGAGGGAGCGGTCGACGGCCTACAGCTCGCGCGCGGGGAGGCAGGGCAGCAGCGCGCCCTCCAGCGCCGCCACGCACGCCATCATGTCCTAGCTCACGGCCCCCGTGGGCGTGTGCTGCTGCTGCGCGGGCAGCAGCGGAAGCGTCTGCGATGGATGGGGAGGGGAAAAAGCCGATGGAAAACAAGGTTATGATTTGATCCCTGAGAGCATCGCATGAACAAGGTTTCAGAAAATTCAGAAAAAAGCTTTGCTTCACAAACTTGATCCGTGCTTTAGTCCTCTTTCAACATTTCACACTCGATAAACAAATCCCCACTTAATACATTCACTTACCACTAACAAATGATTCTACTTACAGCACAATCAGAATATGCAAACCACTCTGAGCTCAGCCCTACCGCACCAATTCAAGAGAGACACCTCCCAATCCGAATCATTACTCACGCAAACATCAACCTCCCCTTAAAATGCACTCGGCAGTAAGCTGTTTCAAATGTCTCCAAAACACAAAATCTGACAATCCCCAGCAGCTCTACCGCAGCCCACACGAAGAACCAACGAACGAACTGGAAGCAACAGAACACAAACAGAGCAACAATGAGAAGGGAGAGCGCGAGGCATCACCGGAGATGGCCATGGCGAAACCGCACCCGCCACCGCACACGTCCCTCCACCCATCGCCGCCGGCGGCCGCCGGGGGTAACCTGACGGGCACGGGCCCGAGCAGCGACGAGCGCTGCGGAGAGACGCCAGGGAGGCACCCCCACATCAGCACCACCCGATGTGTAAGAAAGAAAAGAGAGGGGAGGAAGATGAGACCTAGCCCTTGTTCTCCACGTTCTTGGTCTGGTAAAAGCCCTTGCGGATGATCTGCAACCGGAGCGAACCAAGCCACCGGGCGACGCTAGTAGTGGAAGCAGGGACGGGGGAGAGGAAGGGGGAAGCGAGAAGCGGGGGCGGGGGCGGGGGCGGGGGAGGGGGCATTTTCGGGAAAGAGGAAGGAGCTAGGGGGAGGAGTGCAGCAACGGAGGAGGGGCGATGGGGGAAAAGAGAAGGCGATGGAACGGAAGAATCAGAGGAGCATGGGCGCGTGGCAGATTGCGTGGCAACCGGAGCGAAGCAGACTCGGCGCAACGCCTGCGGAGGAAGCCTTAGTACCGATCGGGCGGCCGGGGACTGAGAAGCGTAGATCCGACGGTCAACAAAATCTTGTCGATGTGGCCACCCTCTTCTCATCCCCTTCCTGCACCTTTTTATATAGAGAGAATATATTATACTACTTTTAGAAATAAGCCCCTGAAACCTCTCAATCTTCAACCATACGAGATTTCACAAACCACAGGGCGATTTTTGCCAATCTTCTTGGCGACGAGGAGGCGATGGCGCAGCTTCATCGGGCTCTCCTTAGTGAAGCTTTAAGCACAAAGAAAACTAAGCGAGAGCAAAGAGATCGGGAATGGGGAAAAAGGTGGTGAAAGGAGGCATACTCAGGCTATTTATAGCCGGGGAAAAAGAAAGAGGCTCAGAGACACACGGGTCAAAAGTAGGTGAAAAACAAGACAATGATATGACAGGTTATGCCATCAAAAGGATAAAACGAAGTACCTCAGATGTGATCACATTTAATGTGATACAACAATCATTTAATGCGCAAAGACTTTTGAGGTGGAAGAATTGAGAAGGTGAGCAGGACTGATAAGTGGGGCCAGTCAAACTCAAAAGAATAGACCAGTCAAAGGGGTGGTCTCAACCGCAAAGGTGGTCTTTGTAAAAAGATCACGGGGAGGTCCGGAGGACAAAGAGGTCCTACGGAGGGGAGGTCCAACGAGAAGGAACTCAAAGGAGGTCTTTGACGATCAAGATGAATCAAGGGGGAGGTCCTGACGGTCAAGAGGAATCAAGGGGAGGTTCTGACGGTCAAGATGGATCAAGGAAAGGCCCTAACGGTCCTGACGGTTAAGATGGATCAAGGGGAGGTCCTAACGGTCAAGATGGATCAAGGGGAGGTCCTAACGGTCCTGACGGTCAAGATGGATCAAGGGAGTCTGCGACAATAGTAAAAGGCGCGAAGGAGCGAAATTTGTCGATTCGATCGAACGGAGCAAATTGATAGGAACGTTCGGACCGAGTTGAAGTTGCAGCGCGATCTAGCCGTTAAACTAGATCGGGCGATCCAAAATGATGTGAACGTTCGGATCGCTTGAACGCCTCATCAAATCGGACCGTCCAAGCTCGATCGGACAATCCTTGAGAGGGGAGGGCATGGTTGCTGGATCAAACCGCGCGAAAGGGAAAGGAGGACTTGACCCAAGGGGAGGTCCAACGAAAGATATCCAAAGGAGAAGATCCAAGGGAGGAGATTCCGCAAGATGAGGTCTAAGGGAGGACTCAAAGGAGGTCTTGAGAGACTAAAAAGGAGAGGAGGTCAAACGAGAGGGAGATCCAATAAAGGGAAATTCAACCTGAATTTGAATTTCGGAAATCAAGGATGTTTGAAACACAAACCCGAGCTTAGAGCAACTCGGGGGTGGTCACGACCCAAGGGAAGGTCAAAACCAAAGAAAGGCCTTGAACCAGAAATGGTGGTTCAAACCCAAAGAGGAGGTCCAAACCAACAAAGAGGTCTAGACTAAGGGAGACATCCAACATGAGGGAGGCTCGGACTCAGAAGGAAATCCAAGCACAAAAAAGGTCGAGACCCAAGGGAGAGAGAGATCCAAACACAGAGGAGGTCTAGAAAGGAGAAGCTATGCCGAAGGGCACACAGAGCGAACAAAGAAGGGGAACTAAAGGCCGGAGAACAACAGAGAACTCCAATGAACAAAGAACACAAACCAACTGGACTTTGTTGAAGTCTGATTAGTTCAAGTTAAACCTCCAAATTTTCAAAATTCTAAGTTAAGCTTGAGCAAACCAATAAACCGAATGGTTCCTTTTTTGTTTTGAAAACTGGCAACAACTCTATGACAAACGGGACATTACAAGACATCCCCAAGATTGCCTTCACCACAAGATATGGACTGTACGAGTTTACAGTGATGTCTTTCAGCTTGACCAATGCACCATCTTATTTCATGAACATGATGAACAAAGTGTTCATGGAGTTCTTGGATAAGTTTGTGATCGTCTTTACTGATGACATTCTCATCTACTCGAAGGATGAAGAAGAGCATGAGAAGCATCTCAGAGCAGTGTTGGACAAGCTCAGAGAGAAGCAGCTCTATGCCAAGTTGAGTAAGAGTGAATTTTGGCTAAACTTGTTGAACCTATTGAAACTTGCTGAAACCTCTTGAAATTTGAGTTCCAAAAATTTGAAACTCGTTGAAACTTTGTTGGAACTTCTGGAAACTTCCATATTCGTGCGAAACTCACTAAAACTTGAAACCTTTCCAAAAAAAATTTGAAACTTCATGAAACATGTTGCTATATCGTTGTAACGCTATACTATTCCCTAGTCGTTTCCTAATGCTTCTCTAACCCTACGTGCCTCTTGACTATCATGGTGTACATGCCTTTTTCCTTGAAAAAAAAGGAGATACAATTTGAAGATACAATCAAGATCAACTTTTTCTCTCATGTTCTTAAGAGAACCCATATTGACCTTCTCATGTGCATCACAATTTACAACTCTCGGTCTAAACGTACATCCAACTCATGAGGCCCGTAAAAACACAAGAATTTTATTGGATTCTTAGGATAAATATATGGGTTTTGCTAATTAGTACTCAAGTATAATTTTGTTTGGCGAGACTCGATTTAAGAGTCAGTCAGATAGAGCTCCAAGATCGGCCTTGAGCTTTGAAACCAGCCCATGAGTTGGTGCGCTAACTGGTGTACCCGTTGTGAGTTGAGTTTTGAGTCTAATAACTTTGTTTATCTCAAAGTCTCTCCTTTGCAGGGTCATCAACGTTTCGGCATCAAGGGTACACCAAGCGTATCCATAACCTAGGACAAGGCTATTCGAATAGTTGAACCCTACAGGGGTGTACCAATGTACCCACACGTCAGATCGCCTTTTCGCCAAGCTATTAGCACACTTCCTTTGGTATGCCGGCACAGCTAAGTCCTACGAGACATTTCCAATATTGTGTGTCAACAACGAGTCGCCCATATGGGGATACAACCTCTCCATACGTTGATGCGGAGTCATCAAAGATGCTCACCTCCTTATACGGATGGTGCTCCTTGCAGTGGATAAACCCCACTACTGCTCGCCCAATAGCCCACCATACAACTCGGAGCTAACACATGCCAAAGTACTAAGTCAAGAGAGGTCCCATATCCCCCTCGTGTGGTTAGCACGCAAACTTGCTTGGTTTAGTGTAACAAGATGTTCGGTCCTTGTTGACTTAGGCACCATTCCGCATCCCAACAGATCACACCATCATCCATTGTGCCCAAGTCCAAATAGTTTTCATTTTCAGTTTTGTTTTGACTTTACAAATTAACAAAGCACAAGTGCTGGACATAATGGAATAATAATTAGATTTGTGTGATCAAGATCATCGACTAAGTCGATGACCGCCCAATTCTACCGCAATCTAAGCATTTCTAAGCAATACCAACACGTGATCTATTAAGTGATGAGAGCTCATCCAACGAACTCTACATCACAGCAAGATATTCCTAGGCTTAGTAGTAGAGAATGAACATTTACTTACAGAGTATGCATCTATAGGATCAACTAATCGATAATCATTTAACAACAAAATAGAGCATGCATACAAACACTTTGCAAACAATATATTAGACTTTGAAAGTAATGGGATTAAACATGATCAAACCGCTTGCCTTCTTTGGAGTCATTTACTATCTTTAAAAGGGTCACTCACGGGATCAACTGTGACGACCCAACTCTAGGTCACCCGAGAGGCCCTCCAAGAGCTCCTGAAAGTCCACCAGGACCTCCCAGGAGATCCCAAAAAGGATATCTCGGTCAGTCCACCAAGACCTCCCAGGAGGTCCAGCGGGACCACCTGGAAGTCCAGGAGAACAAACCCGAGGAGGTCGTAGAGCCAGGGAGCACCCCGAAGACCTGCCACGGCCAGACCAGGGGAAGTCGTGGAGGTTTGAGGTCGTCCCAAGACCACCCACGACCCACCAGAGGAGGTCGGGGAGGACTGAGACCACCCCAGAACCACACACGTCCAAACTTGAGGGTGGTCGTGGAGGACTGGCTTACTCTAAGGTTCCTGTGCATCTTGAGCTAGTCCCAAGGATCATGGCTAGCTCTTCCACAAAGAACAATAGTGATAGCATTGCAACAACACCACTTTATTAATATCAAGGAAGTTGTTTACAAGAGAGCTTACAATTGACAACAAAATATAACGAAGATAAACACAAGGGCCACCCGATACACCACAGGCAATCGGCTGGAGGGCGCATCCTAGTCGGTCCAGGACCACTTGGTCCACAGAACAGATCACCCTAAAGCTTCCATTCCCTGCTAAAAGACAGCAGCAAGCAAGAGTGAGCACAACAACTGTGCTCGCAAGTTACACCCGTTAGATAACAAAATGACATGCATAAATGGGTATCTCAAAGGAAAGCTTAATATGGTTGATTTGCATAAAGCCATGGTTATTTCCAAATACCAATATTAAGTTACAAGGCATCATACAATAAATAAAATTCATTTAGTAAATCTATTTTTAGTTGGATATTCATTCATCACAAGTGGTGAAGGATACCCTCCTGTCACAAGACTCCCTGCCCAAACCATGGGATAGCAATCCCAAAACCGGTTTAATAAACATTTCTGAAAAACCCAAAACCAACATCTAACTCTGAGTAGCCTTTGCCAGCACGTCCATGACCGCGGACACGGCTATTCGAATAGATTTAACTCTGCAGAGGTTGTACACTTTACCCACATGACATGATTCCTCTAGTTTGTTTGGCATGCGCGACTACCACCTCTCACTGCCGAAGGTAAGAGGTCTAGAGTTCATGACAAGGCTTTTACAATGCATTATTCCACCACAGCCTTTCCTTGCTAAGGTTTCACTTTCCTATGGATCGCAATTCGGTGGAAAGCCCCCCCTTGCACATGTGGGAACATTAGGTTATAATAGACCTTTGGCCATAGAAGACCTCCCACACCTCCAATGGAGCAGCTTATGGTAGAACTTTGCAAATTACTCAGCCAGGTCCCACGCCCCATTCTGGAGACATGTGGTTGCACGATTGTGGCATAGCCCATTATATGCATGGCATTGGTCGCTCAAAGACCGGTCCTCAAATGACTAGGGCGACTTTCACAAACCCCGGGACCTCCACCTTAGCCAGGATAGAGTCCGTGCACAAACATTGCACCAGGCCAAGCCAACCAATTCGCCCCAGTCTAAATCCATTTTCATTTTCTTTGCTTCCCCAGCAATATTTTCATATTCCCATGACAACCAAATGTCATGGTCAAAACATTTTAAACAATAGTTGGTCATATTGGTAAAGATTTCCCCAAATCAATACTTTTGGTCTAAGCATGACTAAGCATATGTTTTTCAAATGGTCTTGGCTCACACTATTGCATGACCCAAGTTTGATCTAGTGGTGACAACATGCTCAGTTCAAAGTCAACAGTGGCCATACAAAGGAAGTAGGCATAGCTATGAATTTAAAACAGGTATTGAAATAACTTGGTAGAAATAGGCATGCAGTATACATTAGAACAGGACATAAATAATTTGAATTATTGGGTGCAATATGATCAAAAGTGTAACTTGCCTCTTGCTTGATAGCGTAAGATTCTATTCTTTCTCACCGCTCTGGCTCTCTGGAAACGCCAAGATCTACGTGGTCAAAAGAACATGCTCAAATAAAGCTTCAATAAGGAACCACAAGAACTCCAAAAGAACATTTTGCTGAGAACGGTTCTTTGGGAGAGGTCCTAACTTACTGGGGGAAAGGTCCAATGAGGGAGGTCCTCACAAAAGACCAGAGAGGTGGCTTTAGCAAAAGACCATGATGATGATGCTTACGCAGAGTCCAAAGAGGTGATCTTCAGGTGAAGCCATAGAGTTCCGAAGAGAATCCAAGAGAGGAGGTCCTGGAAGGATGCCATCGTTCAATGTGGCGGTAAAATAAGAATGGAGTAGAACACCGGGAGACTTACCAGGGATAAGGAAGAAATAATGGATGAATAGGAGGTTGTGGAACACCGTGGCGGTTAAGGTCGGCACCAATGCTCCAGAGCTTCCAATGGTAGGCACTTAGTAATGGAGAACCCTGGTGAAAGTTCTTGGCAGCAAAGTTTCCCCAAGAAGCCTTCTGAGCAAGAGTCAAATTGCTGAGTGTGGAAAAAGTTGTGGAGGAAAGGCTGCCTGGGCTACTTATAGCCAAAACCGAGGAGGGGAAGAACTAGAAGCATGCGTGTCAAGGTAAGTGTGAACAATGGGTCAAAAGTAAGTGGGTGTCAGGGCAAGTGTCACCACCAATTTGGTGAAGGACAAAAGAAAAGGACAATGTGTGCTGTTAAAGGAGGAGACAAGAAAGAGAACAGTGTGCCACTAAGTGACCAAATTTAGTGTAAGAGCCACGTATATGGCTGTATTTAATGCGACATGATATGCATTAAATGCACAAGGTACTTGTGTGACGGAGAAAACTGAGAATGGGTAAGACTGGCAAGTGGGTCCAGTCAAACTTAGAAACAACCGGGTCAAAGGGGGAGGTCCAGAAAGCTACAAGGAGATCCTGGACAGGAGGTCTAAAAGACACACAATAGGGAGGTCTTATGGACAGGAGGTCCAAAAGACACACCCACAAGAGGGTCCTGAGGGCAGGACCCACAAAAGGCTGGCCCTGACGGTCAGATCTCACAAGGAGGAGGTCTGACGGTCAATATCAAAAGCCAGGAGAGGTCCTGACGATCAAGAAAATAAGCAAAGGAGATCTGAGCGGCTCGGAGATGATCAAAGGAGGACGGGACGGTTCAGATCACCTCTGAAAAGAGGTCTGGATGGCTCAGATACGATCAAAGAGCATCTTAACGGTCTAGACCTGCTCGGAGGAGGTCTGGGCGGTTAGGATGAGGTCAAAGGACAGGGAGGTCTAACAGACACAACCAAGAGGAGGTCCTCTGGATAGGAAGTCCAACGACCTACTCACGGGAGGTCCGAAGGTCAAGCTCAAATCGAAAGGTGGAGATCTTATGGCTAGGACCTCACAGGGGAGATCCTAACGGTCACGATCGGCAAAGAGAGGAGGTCCGCGTAAGCAAGGATACGCGGGAGGAATTGGAGCCCTCAGATCTATCAAGGACAAGATCAAAACTGTTAGATTTGACAAGCATAAGGTCTGGACCCTGGGATCTAACACGGAAGAGGTCGGAACCGCTAGATCCACCAGGGTGAGGTCTGAATCCACGCGAGAGAGGTCCAGTCAACATAAGGGAGGTCCTAGAGAACACAAAGAGGTTCTGAAGGACAAAAAGGGGTTCAAAGGGTTGAAGTGAAATTGCTGGTAGCGGTAGTACCGGACTTACAAAACGGTATGACCAGCGGTGGTCCTGACGGCTAAGACCCCAAAGGAAAACCTTAACGGTCAAGATTGGTCTAGGAGGTTCTCAGCGAGTGAGATCAACTCATGGGAGGTCTCAACAGCTGGGATGAAATCAAGAGAGCTTTAACGATTAAGATCAAGGCGAAGGGAGGTCCTGATGATTAAGATTAGAACAAAGAGTTCCCGAATGGTTCAGATCCACGCATGGGAGGTCTGAATGGAGGAGATCCAAAGGACGAAGTCCAGTCGAGAAGATCTGCTGGTCAAGACCCGCAGAAGGAGGTCTTGACGTTCCAGATCAAAAGGAGGAGGTCGGGGGCTAAGATCTCCAAAAGGAGATCGGCGAAGGATTTCAAAGAAAAGGATTACGGTGGAGGATCCACGAGAAAGTGGTCCCACCAGTTTCAATGATCGAGGATAAGTCAAAGGTGACCTCGTTAGTTAAGAGGAGATCAGAGGAGGTCTTGGCGGTCAGGATGGTCCCAAAGGAGATTCTGGCGGCCAAGGGGAAGTGCCAAGGGGGTTCAAGTGAACACAGAAGGTTCGAATGCACACAAGAGATCCAATGGAATACAAGGAGGTCCCAACTGATAAGAGGTCTGGGCATAAGAGAGTGCCCAGGCAACAAGGGGGTTCTAGACCATAGAGGTCTAGGCGCCAAGGGAGTCTAAACTTAGAAGAAGTCTGGACACAGGAAGGAGGTTTTGAACCAAAGAGATTCACCCCAACAAAGAGATCCAAAGTGATCCAAACCAAAGAGAAGGTCTGAACACACAGAGGGTCTTGACTAAAGAGAGGTCTAGACTTAGAGAATACCCAAATAAAAAGGGAAGATAGCTCCAGAGAGCTAAAGCAATACCAAGAGAATCAAGCTTTGGATTAGTTGAAGTTTAGTTTAGTCATTTGAAACGCTTCAAATTCTGAAATTCTCAGGTTAAGCTTCGAATTCTCATCAAAACCAAATGGTTCTTTTTATTTTTGAAAATTTTCAAAAAGGCTCTGAAAATCAGGGTGTTACATCAACGCACTCATCGACACCTAACGAAAAAGCGAAAAAGAACCGATAAGAACGAGGAAAACCGAGAAGACTCAACAGCAAACTTTCTCTAAATGCTTTGAAATTTTTACATTAGTAATATAATGATTTTTAAGGAAATTAGCAACTAGAACCAATTGATTTGGATTCTTAATGCAAAAGTTATGGCCAAAACAAATCTGCTGAGCTTGGAAATTGCTAGGAAATTCAAATCGGTTACTGTTCATCCGAATTAAATTCTCAAGAACAATTTTCCAAAGAGGTGTTGCACCTGGGATTTTTATGGTAAGTAAAGCACCTCATGATATGAATAACACAATTGAGTTCACCTCATTTGGAGCTAGAATGCATTTTGTATGATTTTTCAAAGACATGCACACTAGAACAAAACAAAATGCACCCACAAAGATTTTGAAAATAGTGACATGCCTAAAACCTATTCCACCATTTAGTACACTAATAGAGGAAGCCAACACAATTGGATTCACTCAAAAAGGATGTATAGAGAATTACTTATGCAATTTACAAGTTAAATGCAATTTTTAGAAAAACAATTAAAGCCTATTTCTAAACCAATTTACCATTCCATTTTCTAGAGCCGAACTAAGATTACAACCCTTTTTATATTAAAGCGGAGTTCAAACCAGAGCTAACAAAATTTGAATCAACTCAACTGGGTTTAAAATGAATTAGTTATGCATGTTCAAAGTTTACTGGAATTTTCAGTTGCAAAATAAAGCTTATCGAGGAAAAGAAACACATTAACCGAAAGAAATAGGCGTGGCTTGATATGGGTCGTTGATGTGCCATCCAACGGTCCACAGCGAACCCAGTTAAAACGCATGCGCACAGTAACGAGGCCCACTGTCAGTGGCTGTGGCCCACGTGAGGGTTTAACTGTACTTAGGGGGTTTATTAAGGCTTGGGCCCGCATGTCAGAGGCACTAAAGAGCCGGCTTAAGGACACATTAATACTAACCAATGATTAAGTATTAAACAACGTCCTTACTGTGTCCTAATGACAAAACGACGCCGCTGTTTACATCCGACAAACTGCCCGACGCGGTCCCGAGCTCGTCGCCGGTGACCTAGGCCGCGGTGGCGCCAACCAAGGGCAGCTACGGGTGCGCAATAGTATTGCGCACCCACCGGAACCATTCTCAGCGGCGGAGGCGGCCCCTGTGACGACCCACCCCGTGATATACAGCAAAGGTCCAGGAGGACCATTTTTTTTTGATCGGGCATCTGCGACTGCAGTAGCACCTCTCGATATATCATCAGGGAGGTCCGACAGATCTCGTGCTTAGTCCCGTAGGACCTCCTGGAGGCCCTGCCCCTGTGCACCGAGCTAGTCCCAGGATAACAGAAGCTAGCTCACACAGAAACACAAGGTGACAGCACAACCACAAGGTCAAACAAAGATGAAGTAGAAAAATTGAACTTAGTATTAAACGGGACCTTATGGTCAAGCTTGTTTACAAGAGGTCTGCCAAACCGGCTTACAAGATCGACCAGGACTTACAACCGGCAACAAAAGAGCTCCAAAGCAAAAGCACCAAAAGCACGTAAAGGCCATCCGGCAGGCCCACAGGCTGTCGAGTGGAGGACGTCCTAGGCAGCTGGATCGTCGAAGAACTCCTCCTCAAAGAGGTCTGCACTGCCCTGCACTTGATCATCTTCAAAATCTGCTTTGACACAGGGCTTAAAGCCATGAGTACTTTGAATGTACTCAGCAAGACACAGGGAGCATTTATGCAAATAATATTCATGCAAAGGCTTACCAATTGAGAGCTGTATGGTTAGATTGTGCAAATCCAAGTTTTGACAGCAATAACATACGTAGATTGAAAAGCAGCGAGTTAAAACAGTAGTACATAATACATTTGATTTTTGCAAAAAGGGAGTGAGCACCAACTCACATCCACAACCAAAAAGGGGGAGGTGTGGTCGCACCCATGACCAGGTCCTCACCCAAAAACCACTCTAGAGCACCCACTCCAGAGGTCCGAACCAGCCTCTGGACCACTACCCGAGCCAACCCCGACCCCTCTCGAGCCGGCCAAGGTCTCTTCGAGGCAAAGCCAGAGCATCTCGCTGAAGTGTCCAGTGGCACAAACTTTTGGGAAAACTACCCCTTGCACCATTTTCACAAGGCATGTCCATAACCAAGGACTTGACTATTCGAATAGATTTTACACTCTGCAGAGGTGTACAACTTTACCCACAATCCACGACCTCTTTAGCAGGACGGGTTCTAGAAAGACCCTTGCTCACTTCCGATGGTGAGCAGTCTAGAGAGCGCGGCAAGGCCTTTACAAAGCTTTGAACTGGCTCAGAGCTGCCCGCTAAGGTTTCGCATTCCCCCCCCTTTGGTCTAGAAGTCCGCAGGGTTATGGGGTGCTCTCTCTTGCGCCAACGAATCAGCACGCTCATCCACAACAACCCCAAGCCATCTCATTGCTAATTATTCAGCCCAGACCATTCCCATAAAATGATCTTGTGGTTGCACTGATTGGCCCAGATTAATAGAACACAAAGTTGAGTCCTTAATTGTGCTAAGGCAAGACTTCCACAACCCCAATGTGCAAAGCACCCACTACTCACTCCCTGCCTTCTTGCCTCAGCAAAAACATTTTGTAATTAACCCTGCCAAAAGACCACCCAGTCCTGGCACAACAATTTTAACAAAGTGGTCTCACACCACAGTGAACACAACAATGGCATCACACCAAAGTTGCTTAACAGTGGCACCAACCACAAGTTCCATAATTTAATTAGTCAAGATTATTAAGGATGAAACATGATACACCAGAACCACGGTTTCTAGAGCGGTTATATATAAACCTCTGACCCCATGTTGGCAAATAACAAGGAATACCAACTAAATACCCAATCTAAGGTTTTCAAGGTGAGCATGTCAACATGACTATAACAAGTTATGAAGGAGGCATAATAACAAGTAGGAAAGTAACTACAGCCCAAACACTTCTTATAAAAATAGCCATGCATGATAACGTAAAACCAAAATATATTTGCAAAGCTAGGTTCAATATGATCAAAAGGAGGTCTGTGGCTTGCCTTGGTCAAGCAGTGGAGAACCTTTAGTAGAGGTTGCTGGGTCCAAGAACTCTTCCTCAAACGCAGGATCTACACGTTCGCAAAAACCAAATAAGCGAAACCACACTAGGCCAAAGAACTTCAAAAGACTCAAAAGAACTCAAACCAACTCGGCAAGGATGAAAACCAAGAGGCTCAGCACAGCCTCAGCGAGCTCCCGGGGAGGACTTGCCAGGAGAAAACCAGGCGAAGGAGACCATGAAGCTAGAAATGAGCAAAAGGTGGCAAAATGAAAGCTTGCCCAGGCTATATATAGCCAGAGTTGGTGGAGTGTACCAAGAAAAGGTTCAACGACGTTTGGGCAATCGGGGTAGCTAGGACAGGGCTTGCCCTAAAAGAATTAAAATAAGGTACCTCAGATGTGACTGCATTTAATGTGATCCGACACCAATTAAATACGCACAGAGTTCTGAGACGGGAGCAATGATAACAAGGTTGAGTGAGGCTGACGAGTGGGGCCAGTCAAAAGGGTGCACCACCGGTCAAAGAGGTGGCCCCATCACAAGGGCTGTCTCCGCAAGAGACCACTGGGAGGTCCTGGACAAGAGGTCCAAAACACTCAAGGGGGAGACCCTAGACAGGAGGTCCAAAGACTCAGGAGGAGGTCCTGACACTCAGATCTCCAAAAGGGAGGTTCGACGATCAAGATCTCAAAGAGGAGGACCTTAACGGTCAAGATCAAAGGGCGCAGGGAGGTCCTGATGGTTAGATCTTCCAAAGGGGAGGTCTAACGGTCAAGATCTCAAACCAAGGGAGGTCCGACAGTCAAGATCTCATAGAGGAGGACCTTAACGGTCAAGATCAAAGGGCGCAGGGAGGTCCTGACGGTTAGATCTTCCAAAGGGGAGGTCTAACGGTCAAGATCTCAAACCAAGCGAGGTCCGACGGTCAAGATCTCAAAGAGGAGGACCTTAACGGTCAAGATCAAAGGGCAACATGGAGGTCCTAACAATCAAATCTCCAAAAGGGAGGTCCGACGGTCAAGATCTCAAGGAGGAGGACCTTAACAGTCCCAGATCAGCGAGCGCGAGGAGGTCCCGGTTAGATCTCCAAAGGGAGGTCTAACGGTCAAGATCTCAAGCCAAGGGAGGTCCGCGGAGACAAGGATACGCGAGGAAAGGCTGAGGCCGTTAGATCAAGATCGGATGGCGCAAAACAAAGGGGCCGCTCGGACCGAGCGAACGGGTCAACGAGACCAGGCCGTCTGATTTAGATCGGATGGCTAGGAGGGAAGGGGACGTTCGGACCGAGCGAACGTGCCCTCAGGATCGGGCCATCCAAACAGCATCGAACGGCCCTGAGGTGATGCACGAAAAGCCTCAAGTGGTACGTCCGCAGGAGCCTACGGTGGGTCCAAGCGCTAGGGTGGTCTTGGACCTAAGGAGGTCGGGACCTTTAGATCCAACAGCGGAAGGATCTGGACGACTAAGATCTCCAAAAGGGGGATCCTAATGGACAGATCTACACAAGGGGGAGGTCTGAGCGGTTAAGATCTCCAGAGGGGAGGTCCTAATGGCCGAGTCGATCAAGGGAGGTCTCGCGGTTAAGATCTCGAGAGAGAAGGTCCTATCGGCGAATCGATCAAGGGAGGTTTGGCGGTTAAGATCTCGGAGGAGGTCCTAACGGCGAGATCTCGATCAAGGGAGGTCTCGCGGTTAAGATCTCGAGAGGAGGTCCTAACGCCGATCTCGATCAAGGGAGGTCTGGCGGTTAAGATATCGAGGGAGGTCCTAACGGCTAGATCGGATCAAGGGAGGTCTGGCGGTTAAGATCTCGAGAGGGAGGTCCTAACGCCGAGATCGATCAAGGGAGGTCTGAGCGGTTAAGATCTCGAGAGGAGGTCCTAACGGCGAGATCTAATCAAGGGAGGTCTGAACTACACAAAAGTGGTCCAGATAAGCAAGGAAGGGGTCCTAGGGGACTCGAAGGAGGTCCAAGGACACAAGGAGGAGGTCTGAAAGATTGAACACAAAATCACCAGCAGCGGTAGGTCCACAAGTGCACAAAAGAGGTCTTCAAGGAGTCAAGGGAGGTCCTTAGGACTCTGGGGAGGTCTAAACGGAGGGTGAGATAAAACAGGGAGGGAGGTCTAAATCTCAAAGAGATTCAAACCAACACAGGAGGTTAGAAGAGAAAAGATAAACCAAGAGGCACACAGAGAAGCTTTGAAGGAAAAACAGCCCAAGGGGCAGCGAAGAAACAACAGAGAGCCACAACCAGCAGAGAGCACCAACTGGAAGCTTAGTTAAGGTTTGATTAATTCAAGTTAAACTCTCCAAATTTTCAAAATATCTGGTTAAGCTTTGGACTCTCAACAAAACCAAATGGTTACTTTTATTTTGAAAACTGGGCAAGAACCTTAAGACAAACGGGACGTTACAAACCTTCACCCCTTAAGGGAATCTCGACCCCGAGATTCAGGCTTAGCTAGAGAATAGGTGGGGGAATTCCTTCTTGAGGTCCTCTTCACGCTCCCATGTTGCTTCGGCTTCAGAGTGGTTGCTCCATTGCACTTTGCACAACTTGGTGGTCTTGTTTCTTGTAACCCTTTCTGACACGTCCAAGATCTTGATGGGTTGCTCTTTGTAAGTGAGGTCTTCTTGGAGGTCCACAGCTTCTAAAGGCATTTGATCTTCTGGCACTCGCAAGCACTTCTTCAACTGTGACACATGGAACACATCATGAACTCCAGCAAGCTGAGGAGGGAGGTCTAACTTGTAGGCCACTTCACCCCTTCTGGCAATAATTGGAAAAGGTCCAATAAATCTTGGAGCAAGCTTTCCACTGACTCTAAAACGCTGCATACCTTTGAGAGGTGAAACTTTGAGGTAAACTTGATCTCTTGGAGTAAAGGCTAAGTCTCGACGCCTATTGTCTGCATAGCTCTTTTGTTGTCGGTCCGTGGCATGCGACCTTGACTTTTCTCTTATTGACTTTACTTGGTCTTGACTTCTTTTAAAGGTGCGGCCAAGAACTTGGCCTTCACCGCTTCTATCGAAGACAAGGGTGTTCTCTGATTCCTTCCATAAATAGCTTCAAAGGATATCTGAAGGCTTGCTTGGTAGTCATTATTGTAGGAAAATTCAGCATAAGGTAACATTTTATCCCAAATAGCTTGCTTCTCCGTGAGCGCTAGCTCTCAACATGTCTTCAAGGACTTGATTGACTCTTTCAGTTTGGCCATCGGTTTGTGAGTGGTATGTTGTGCTAAAATTGAGGTCTGTGCCCAGAGCATCATGTAGCTTTTGCCAGAATTTGGAGGTAAACTGAGATCCTCGATCTGAAACTATCTTCTTTGGGAGACCATGAAGACACACAACCTTTGCCATGTAAATTTCGGCCATTTTGTCTCCAGAATAGGTAGTCTTCACAGGAATAAAATGAGCCATTTTAGTTAACCTATCCACGATGACCCAAATAGAATCAAAACCAGCTTGGGTACGGGGTAGACCAGTTATAAAGTCCATCCCGACCTCTTCCCATTTCCATTCAGGTATGGGTAGAGGCACTAGAAGTCCCCCAGGTCTTTGGTGCACTGCCTTAACTTTTTGGCAAGTATCACATTTGGCCACAAAATCTGCTATTTCTTTCTTCATTCTTGGCCACCAATACAACTCCTTGATGTCTTGATACATTTTTGTAGCTCCTGGATGAATGGAATACAATGCCTCATGGGCTTCTTTAAGTAACACTTCCTTGAGCTCTGTGTTATTGGGCACGCAGAGCCTTTTATCAAACCAGACCACACCCTGCTCATCTTTAGAAAACCTTACAGCTTTCCCTTTTCTCATGTTGGCTTTAATTTCTTGAATGTCAGCATCTTCAACTTGAGCTGCATTGATCTGTTTTTGCAAGGTAGGTTGCACTTCAAGAGCTGCTAAAAATTCTTCTTCAACTAACTCAAGTCTAAGCTTCAGGAATTCTTCATGCAAAGTAGGTTGGCTCTCTTTGATCATCAAGGTGTTGCTGTAAACTTTTCTGCTCAAAGCATCTGCCACCACATTGGCCTTGCCTGGGTGGTAATGAATTCCCACATTGTAGTCTTTAATTAGCTCTAGCCACCTTCTCTACCTCATATTCAAGTCTGCTTGAGTGAATATATACTTTAGGATTTTGTGATCAGTGTAAATTTCACAGCTATTACCAATGAGGTAATGGCGCCAAATCTTCAAAGCATGCATCACAGCAGCTAATTCAAGGTCATGAGCAGGGTAATTTGCTTCATGGGGCTTCAACTGTCTCGAGGCATAAGCTACCACTCTTCTTTCTTGCATTAGAACACAGCCAATTCATTGCTTTGATGCATCACAATAGACTTCAAAATCTTTTCTGACGTCTGGCAGAATCAAGACTGGGGCAGAGGTCAACCTTTTCTTGAGCTCTTGGAAGTTTTGTTCACAATTAGAGGTCCAAAGAAACTTCTTTTCTTTCTTTAATAGCTGAGTCAGAGGTCTAGCAATTTGAGAAAAACCTTCAATAAACCTTCTGTAGTAACCTGCCATACCAAGAAAACTCCTGACTTGAGGCACTGACTTAGGTGGTTTCCAATTGAGCACGTATTGAACCTTACTGGGGTTGACAGAGACTCCTTTTTTAGACAAAACATGGCCTAAAAAGACCACTTCTTTCAACCAAAACTCACATTTACTAAACTTAGCAAAGAGCTGATGGGCTCTCAGCTTCTCCAAAACAGAAAAGAGATGCTTTGTATGCTCCTCTTCACTTTTGGAATACACAAGAATGTCATCAATAAAACAATGACAAACTTGTCTAGGTACTCCATGAACACTCTATTCATCAAATTCATGAAATAGGCAGGGGCATTGGTCAACCCAAAAAACATAACAGTGAACTCAAACAGCCCATATCTAGTTAAAAAAGTTGTCTTTGGGATGTCTTCTTTTCGAATCTTGAGTTGGTGGTATCCTGACCTCAAATCTATCTTTGAAAACACAGCAGCCCCCTTCAATTGATCAAACAAATCATCAATTCTGGGCAAATGATACTTGTTTTTGATGGTGACATCATTAAGAGCTCTATAATCCACACACATTCTTTGTGTACCATCCTTCTTGGGCACAAAAATCACTGGGGCTCCCCAAGGTGAGGAGCTAGGTCTAATGAAACCCTTTCTCTGCAAATCTTCTAACTGTTTCTTCAACTCCACGTGATCATCTACATGTAACCTGTAAGGACTTTTGGAGATGGGGGAGGTTCCTGGAACAAGGTTGATAACAAATTCAAAGTCTCTATATGGAGGCATTCCTGGGAGCTCATTAGGGAACACATCAGCAAATTCTTTAACAACAGGGACATCTTCCAAGGTATGGGCTTGAGGGCTACAAGTTAGGGCTCCATTGAGCTTTTCTAAGGAGGCTTCAAACTTCACGGTGACACCATTAGGGCTGGTCAAAGAGATACTCTTGCCACTACAATCCAGCACTGCATGGTGGTCAGCTAGCCAATCCATGCCCAAGATCACATCTAGGGATCTGGTGTCCAAAAGGATGAGGTTGGCTAGGAATTCTACTCCTTCTATGACCATTTTAACTTGTGGACAACCCTGGTTCATGCTTAATTCCGAACCGGGGGATTGAACCAACAAGGTAGACTTAAGAGCAACAACTTGAAACCGGTGCTTTGCAGCAAAACTCCGAGAAATAAATGAATGGGAAGCTCCAGAGTCAAACAAAACTGCAGCTGGCACTGAATTTACTAGGAACATACCTAGCACAACGTCTGAGGAGGTCTGAGCTTCTTCCACTACAACATGGTTCACACGACCTCTTCCATAAGGTTGAGAGGTCCTAGCTTGAGAAGGTCCTGCTGCTTGAGGGGTCTTGGCTGGGGAAGGTCCTGATGTAGAGGTCCTTGCGGCTTACTCAGTCTTCAGTGGGCATTGATTTGCAAAATGCCCCAATTGATGACACTTAAAGCAAGTGATCCCAGCTGATGTTGAGGTCGTCGGGGGGTTGCTTGGTGCTGCCAGTGATGCAGCGCTGGCCTGGGACAGCTGGTCGGGAGGTCTTGGTAGGGGTCCTGGAGGGTCCAGGAGGTCCTTGGCGCTTGTATTGATACTGCACAAAGGTTTTAGCACGCTGGGGAGGTCTTTGTTGAGCACTGGAGGGTGGCACCTTTCTCTTGAAGGACTCAAAAAGCTCTCTACGGGACTATTCAATGAGCATTGCCTTGTTCACCATATGCTGAAAATCAGGATAGTCATTGCCAATGACTTGAACTTTTAGGTTTGATGGAGACCCCGCTTAAAGCGCTTTTGACGGCATCATCTCAGAGCCACATCCTCACGGGCATAACGTGATACCGGGTGAACTTAGTGAGATACTCACTCACCGACATCTTTGCCTTGCTTGAGGTCTCTAAACTCATTTTTCTTCATCTCTACCTTCCCATCAGGAACATGGGAATGGCGAAAAGCAGCTGAGAATTCTGCTCAAGTGATCCTCTAGGGGTCAACATGTGGGGCACAAAATGTGTCCCACCATTCAGCTACAACACCTTCCAATTGATGTGAAGCGAATAAGACCTTCTCCCTGTCTTCGCAGCGGGCAATATCCAGCTTTTTCTCTGTTGATCTCAGCCAGTCATCTGCATCTAACGGCTCAGGGGAGCTTGAAAAGGTAGCTGGGCGCGTCTTCATGAACTCCAATAACCTTGACTGATGGTGAACAGGGGGTGGAGGTGGTGGCACAACTGCCGCTTGACTGTTCTGGCTCATCATAGCAAGTAAAGCATTGGTGGTCTGGCTTTGTTGAGCCATTATTTGGTTCATATTCTGCATCATAGAACTCATCATTTGGGCCTGTGCTGCCATAAACTGCCCAAAACCTAGGTCTGGCATTGCCATTGGAGGAGGTGGGGGTGGAGGCAACTGTTCTAAGGGCTCATTCTGACTTGTTGACTGCCGAGTCTGAACCATCTGTACAAAACTCTAAAGGTTTAATAGGTAAGAAAGAAAGCATAACAGGTAAGAGGGATAAATGTAACGTCCCGTTTCTCTTAAGTTTCTTGCCTGGTTTTCAAAATAAAAGTAACCATTTGGCTTTATTGAGAATCCAAAGCTTAACCTGACGTTTTGAAATCTGGAGAGTTCAATTGGAATTAATTAAACCTTAACTAAGTTCTTTGTTGGTGTTCCTTGCTGTCTGAGCCTCTCTGTGTGTCCCTGGGTTTGTCTCTTCTCTCTTAACTTCCTTTGTTGGGTTGAACCTCTTTGAGATCCAGACCTCTCTCTTATCTCCCCTCTGTTCGGACCTCCCCCGTGCTTCGGGTTTTCCTGTTAAAGACCCAGCTCAGGTTTGTGTTTCAAAACCTCTTTGGTCCCTCCAAGCCACGCTTGGTTTTGTTTCTTTTGGACCTCCCGTGGACCTCTCCACGCTCTCTCGAAACCCCTGAGTTCTCTTGGGCGCTCCAGAGTCTCTCTGGACCTCCCAGCGCCCCTTTTGGGACCCTCCTAGACCTCCTCGTGGCTATTTGGACCTCCCTTGTGTCCAAATAGACCTCCTCTGTCCCTGCGGACTTTTCTGTGTCCTTCGGACCTCCTCCGCGTCCTTTAAGACCTCCCCTTGTTAGGATCTGGCCATTAGGACCTCCTCTCGGGAGATCTTAGCATCCTGTGTCCTCCCTTAGTTGGATCCAAAGGTTCCGACCTCCTTAGGTCCAAGACCTCCTTAGCGCTTGGACCCATCTTTGACTCTCGCATAGACGCTTGAGGCCTTGCCTTCTTAACCTTAGGACCATCCGATGTGGGTTGGATGGCCCGATCCTAAGGGCACGTTAGCTTGGTCCGAACGCCCCTTTCCCTCCTTGCCGTCCGATTTTAATTAGACGGCCTAGTCTCGTTGGTCTGCTTAAGCTTGGTCCGAACGTTCCTTTCCTTCTGACCGCCTGATTCCAATCGAACGGTTCGCTTTGATGCTTGCTTGCCTTTGTTTCGTGGACCTCCTCTGGTTGTTTTGCAAAGACCACCTCCCGGTCCTTGCCGGGTCTTTTGTAAGGACCACCTCCTAAATCAGATATTCTGTTGGTCGACCTCCTCGCACCCTTTGATCTAGACCGCCGAGGTCCTCCCTTTGAGATCTTGACCATAGATCTCCCTTTTGGAGATCTACTCGTCGGGACCTCCCTGCACCCTTTGATCTGAACCGCCGAGGTCCTCCCTTTGAGATCTTGACCGTAGATCTCCCTTTTGGAGATCTACTCGTCAGACCTCCCTGCACCCTTTGATCTGGACCGCTGAGGTCCTCCCTTGAAATCTTTACCCTTAGACCTCCCTTGTGCAGTGTCTCGAAGTCCAGACCTCTTCGTTTTGAGCTTTGAGGACCTCTTGCCCAGACCTCACAAAGGGCCTTTGGCGGGGTGACCCTTGCGGTGGGACCATACCCTTGACCAATCAGACACCCTTTTGATCGGCCCCACTTACCACCCCTCTCCACCTTGCAATTATTGCTTTGCCTCGAGACTCTCAGGCGCATTTAATAGGTGTCGGGTCACATTAAATGCAGTCACATCTGAGGTACTTTATTTCAATTCTTTTAGGGCAAGCCCGGCCCTAGTTGTCCCGATTGCCTACCCATCACTGGGTTTTCCTTGTGGTGCACACTACCAACTCCGGCTATATAAAGCCTGGGCGGGCAAGCCTTTGTAACTTGTTGCTCATTTCTTCCTTCCCTGCCTCACCTGCTCGGTCCTTCCTTGCGCAAGACCTTCCCCAGGAGATCCTTGAGGCTATGTTAAGCCTCTTGGTTTCCTTTTGGCTGAGTTGGTTTGAGTTCTTTCTGGTTCTTTTGAAGTTCCTTGGCTTAGTGTGGTTTTGCTTAATTGGTTTTCTTGCGAACGTGTAGATCACGAGATTGAGGAGATCTTGGACCCATCTCTCTCTCTGAAGGCTCTCCATTTGCTTGACCAAGGCAAGCCACGCACTCCTTTTGATCATCTTGAACCAAGTTTCAAATGTATTTCGGTTTTACTTTATCATGCATGGCTATGTTTATATGAAAATGGTTTGGGCTGTAGTTACTTGCCTACTTGCTGTTATGCCTCCTTCATACCTTGTCTCCATCATGTTGTCATGTTCACCTTGTGAGCCTTAGGGTGGATATTTTGTTGGTGTTCTTTGTTATTTGCCAACATGGGGGACCAGAGGTCTTTATAGCCTTGCTTAGAATACGTGGTTCAAACGTATCATGCTTCACCTCTAATAATCTTGACTAATAAATATGAAATGTGTGGTGGTGCCATTGTTGAGCAACTATGGCAGACGCCTAAGCTTGTGTTGACTGTGGTGTGAGATCACTTGGTTAAAATCACAGCCAAGACTGGGTGGTCTTTTGGCATGGGTTAATACAAATGGTTTTGCCGAGGCAAGAAGGTAGGGAGTGAGTAGTGGGTGCTATGCACAACTGGTTTGTGGAAGTCTTGCCTTAGCACGATTAAGGACTTCACTTTGTGTCTGTTGAATCTGGCCAAACAAAGGCAACCACAAGATCATTTTATGGGAATGGTCTGGCTGAATAATTAGCAATGGGTTGGCTTGGGGCTGTTGTGGTTGAGCGTGTGATTCGTTGGCGCAAGAGGGGCACTCCATAACCTCATGGACTTCTAGACCACGTGAGGGATTGCAAAACCTTAGCGGCAAATGAGTCAAGACAAAGCTTTGTAAAGGCCTTGCCTTTCTCTAGACTGCTCACCTTAGGAAGTGAGCAAGGGTGATCTGAACCCGCCCCGCTAGAGAGATCGTGGATTGTGGGTAAAGTTGTACACCTCTGAGAGTGTAAAGATCTATTCAATAGCCAAGTCCTTGGTCATGGACATGCTCAAGAAATGGCGCAAGGGGTAGCTGTTTCAAAAGCTTGTGCCATCGACACTTCCGCGAGATGCCTTGGCTTTGCCTCAAGAGACCTTGGCGGGCTCGGAGGGGTCAAGGTTGGCTCGGGTAGTGGTCCGGAGGTTGGTTTGGACCTCTGGAGTGGGTGCTCTGGAGTGGGATTTGGGTAAGGACCTGGTCACGGTGTGACCTAACTCCTTCATTTTGGTTGTGGTGTGAGTTGGTGCTCACCCCACCTTTTTAAACATCAAAAGTATTATGTACTATGGTTTTACCTTGCTGCTTTTCAATCTATTACTATTTTTATTGTTCAAATCTGGCTTTGTGCAAACTAACCATACAGCTCTCCATTGGTAAGTCCTTGCATGAGTATTATTGCACCTTTGCTCTCTGTGACTTGCTGAGTACATTCCAAGTACTCATGGCTTAAGCCCTGTGTCAAAGCAGATTATGAAGATGACCAAATGCAGGGCAGTGCAGACCTCTTCGAGGAGGAGTTCTTCGACGACTAAGCTGCCTAGGACGTCCTCCACCCGACAGCCTGTGGTGCTTGTTGGATGGCTTTTGCGTGTTCTGGTGTTTGAGCCCTAAAGCTCCTTGTTGCCGCTTGTAAGTCCCGTTGGTGTTGTAAGCCCTCAAGGCGCACCTCTTGTCAACAAGCTTGGCCATAAGGTCCTATTATATAAAGTTTAATTTGTCTGCTTCATCTCTGTTTGACCTCGTGGTTGTGGTATTGGCTTGTGTTCTTGTGCGGGCTAGCTCTGTTGTCCTGGGACTAGCTCAGATGCACAGGCGGGACCACCAGGAGGTCCTTCTAGACTTCTTTGGGAGGTCCTCACCGACCTCTCTTAGTGATGTGCCCGAGGTGCTCTTGGAGGGTGGCGGCCACGACCTCCGGGAGGTCTTCAAGACCTCCGGGAGGTCAATGGCGGACCAAGACCTCCAGAGGTCCGCAAGACCTCTGGGAGGTCCCGCACCTCCTCGGTAAAGCTCCATGCGGTGCTACCACATCTTTCCGTGGTGACCTCATGGCAAAAAAAAATAAAATGGTCTTCCTGCACCTCTTGCAGACATCACGGGTGGGTCTTCACAGTTGGTATCGAGCCTCAGTCGGTCAGAGGGCGTGACCCTAGGTAGAAAGGTCGGTTTAGTTTTGATTCAAAAGGTTATTTTCTAAAGCAAAACAACTTAAAATCGGTTTGGAGGTTCTTACCTTGTTCTGGTTCTATGCTACCCTTAACTTGTCCAAATCATTTCTTACTCTGTTCTACTTCAATCTTAACTCCCTCTTTAGTTCTGTTATCTTACCCTTGCTGGAACCTCGATTTTAAGTCAAACATGACCTCCTTGCCTTTGTAATTTCCATAGGACCGACTATGGTAAGGTTAGGGTTAGTGGTCCTATTCTGAGTCTCGCCTAGCTTGTGTCTTTAAGACCTCTGCTTTTGAAGCTTTGTTGCCTCTTTTGGCCTCCTGGCCTTTTGGTTCTCTCTTGGGTTTAACCTAGTTACCCCTTTTAGATGCTCTATCTTTCTCTCTCGATCCCTCTTATCCTCTATGCTTTCTGCCTTACCTATTAAGCCTTTAGAGTTTTGTCTAGATGGTGCAGACTCGGCGATCCACAAGTCGGGGTGAGCCCCAGCAGCTTGCCTCCACCTCCACCTCCTCCAAAGGCGAAGACCCGGTTTTGGGCGCTTTATGGTGGCACAAGCCCAAATGATGAGCTCCATGATGCGAGAATATGAACCAGATTATGGCTCAACAAAGCTGCACCACCAATGCTTTACTTGCCATGATGAGTCATAATAGTCAAGCTGCAGCTAGCCACCCTCCACCCCCCGGCTCACCATCACCAAGGCCGCAGAGTTCATGAAGACACGCCCGGCTACATTTTCGAGCTCCCTAAGCCATTAGATGCAGATGATTGGCCGAGATCAACCGAGAAAAGTTGGATATTGCTCATTGTGAAGACAGGAGAAGGTTTTGTTTGCCTCACATCAACTGGAAGGACTGCAAATGAGTGGTGGGACACATTTTGTGCCTCACATGTTGACCCCCAAAGGATCACTTGGGCAGACTGCACTGCCACACTGCATGTCCCGATGGGAAGGTAGAGATGAAAAAGGAAGAGTTTAGAGAGCTCAAGCAAGGCAAGATGTCGGTGAGCGAGTATCTCACAAAGTTCACCCAATTGTCACGTTATGCTCGTGAAGATGTGGCTACGGATGATGCACTAAGCGCTTCAGCGAGGCCTCCATCCTAGTTTAAAAGTTCAAGTTAGGGCAACGATTATCCCGATTTCCAAAGATATGGTGAACAAGGCAATGCTCATTGAGGAATCCCAAGAGAACTCTCTGAGTCCTTCAAGAGAAAGGTGCCACCTCCAAAGGCTCAAAAAAGACCTCCCAAAGGTCGACGCGTTGTACAAGACCAACCCAAGCGCCAAGGACCTCTGGACCTCCCAGACCTCTGTCAAGACCTCCCCGCCTAACCACTTCCAGCCAATACCACCTCCTTGGCAAAGACTAAGTCAACCCAAATGACCCCCACAAAGCGGGGATCACTGCTTCAAGTGTCATCAAGTGGAGCATTTTGCCAATCAATGCCCATCAAGATCGAGCCACCATAAGGACCTCTACTTCAGACCTCCTCGGCCAAGACCTCGCAGTCAGAGGACCTCCTCAAGCCAGACCTCCTAGACTTTTGGAAGGGGCCGTGTGAACCATGTGGCAAAGGAAAGAAGCTCGGACCTCCTCGATGTGGTACTAGGTATGTTCCTAGTAAATTCAAGGCACAGCAGCTTTTGTTTGACTCGAGCTTCCCATTCGCTTATTTCTGAGTTTTGTTTGCAAAGCACCGCTGAAGTTGTTTCTCTTAAGTCTACCTTGTTGGTTCAATCCCCTACTCGAGAAATAAGTACGAACCAGGGTTGTCCACAAGTGAAAATGGTCATAGAAGGAGTAGAATTTCTAGCCAACCTTATCCTTTTGGACACGTGTCCCTAGATGTGATCTTGGGCATGGATCGCTAGTGACCACCATGCCATGTTGGATTGTAGTGGCAAATGTATCTCTTTGACCAGCCCTAATGGTGCCATCAGTGAAGTTTTCGCCACCCTGAGAAGCTCCAAGGAGCCCTATCTTGTAGTGCTCAAGTTCAAGTTTTGAAGGATGTCCTCGTTGTTAAAGAGTTTGTGGATGTGTTCCCGATGAGCTCCCTGTGAATGCCCCTGACATGAGACCTTGAGTTTGTCATTAACCTTGTCCTGTGGACCTCCCCATCTCCAAAAGGCCCTACAGATTGCATGTTGATGATCGTGGAGTTGAAGAAGCGGTTGGAAGACTTGCGAGCAAGGGTTTTATTAGACCTAGCTCCTCACCTTGGGGAGCCCCAAAGTGATTTTTGTGCCTAAAAAGGATGGCACTCAAAGGATGTGTGTGGACTACAGGGCTCTCAATGATGTCACCATCAAGAACAAATATCCTTTGCCCGAATTGATGATTTATTTGATCAATTGAAGGGAGTCATTGTGTTTTCAAAGATAGACTTGAGAACAGGATATCACCAACTCAAGATTCGCAAGGAAGACATCCCTAAGACAGCTTTTTCAACTAGGTATGGGCTATTTGAATTCACTGTCATGTCTTTTGGGCTGACCAATGCCCCTGCATATTTCATGAATTTGATGAACCGAGTGTTCATGGAGTACCTAGACAAGTTTGTCATTGTCTTTATTGATGACATTCTTGTATATTCCAAGAGTGAAGAGGAGCATGCAAGTCATCTCTTTTCGGTTTTGGGGAAGCTGAGGGCTCATCAGCTCTTTGCCAAATTTAGTAAGTGTGAGTTTTGGCTAAAAGAAGTGGTCTTTTTGGGGCATGTTTTGTCAAAAGAAGGAGTGTCTCACAACCCTAGTAAGGTTCAAGATGTGCTCAATTGGGAACCCCTAGGACAAGGCCTCAAGTCGAGTTTTCTTGGCATGGCCTACATTACTCTGAAGGTTTATTGAAGGCTTCTCCGGATTGCAAGACCTCTCACTCGCTTGTTGAAGAAAGAAAAGAAGTTCCTTTGGACCTCGGTTTGAACAAAGCTTCCAAGAGCTCAAGAAGAAGTTGACCTCTGCTCAGCTTTTGGTTCTTCCAGATGTCGAAAGATTTTGAGGTCTATTGTGATGCATCCAAGCAAGGACTTGGCTGTGTTCTTATGCAAGATGTAAAAGTGGTAGCTTATGCTTCAAGACAGCTTGAAGCCTCATGAAGCAAACTACCCTACTCATGACCTTGAGTTGGTCACTGTGGTTCATGCCTTAAAATTTGGTGCCATTACCTTATTGGTAATAGGTGTGAAATCTACACTGACCACAAAAGCCTAAAGTACATCTTTACACAAGCAGATTTGAATTTGAGGCAGAGAAGGTGGCTTGAGCTTATTAAGGACTACAATGTGGGAATTCATTACCACCTGTGCAAGGCCAACGTAGGGCGATGCCTTGAGCCTAGAAAGTTTATGCTAATACTTTGATGATCAAGGAGAGCCAGCCTACTTTGTATGAAGAATTCTTGAAGCTTAGAATTGAGTTAGTTGAAGAGGGATTCTTAGCAGCACTTGAAGTGCAACCCACATTGCAAAAACAGATCAAGGCAAATTTCAAGAGGGAGATGCTAACATCCAAGAAATCAAGGCCAACATAAGAGAAGGGAAGGCTGCAAGGTTTTCTATAGACGACCTAGGTGCGGTCTGGTTTGATAAGAGGCTCTGTGTGCCCAATAACACAGAGCTCAAGGGAGTAATACTTAAAGAAGCACATGAGACATTGTATTCTATACACCCAGGAACTACAAAAATGTACCAAGATATCAAGGAATTGTACTGGTGGCCGAAAATGAAGAGAGAAATAGCAGATTTTGTGGCCAAATGTGACACTTGCCAAAAGGTTAAGGCAGTGCACCAAAGACCTGGAGGACTTTTAGTGCCTTTACCCATACCCGAGTGGAAATGGGAAGAGGTCTGATGGACTTCATAACTGGTTTACCTCGCACTCCAAGCCGGTTTTGATTCTATTTGGGTCATTGTGGATGGATTGACAAAATGGCTCACTTTATTCCTGTGAAGACTACCTATTCTCGAGACAAACCGCCGAGATCTATATGGCAAAGGTTGTGTGCCTTCATGGTGTTCCAAAGAAGATAGTCTCGCATGAGGATCCCAATTCACCTCCAAAT
The DNA here is from genome assembly GCA_036346405.1 of Phyllostachys edulis. Lineage (NCBI taxonomy): Eukaryota > Viridiplantae > Streptophyta > Magnoliopsida > Poales > Poaceae > Phyllostachys > Phyllostachys edulis. The sequence goes on from CM070564.1 coordinate 2,359,146, forward strand.
TTTGGCAAAAGCTACATGATGCCTTGGGCACAGACCTTAATTTCAAGACGGCACCACCCACAAACAGATGGCCAAACCGAGAGAGTTAATCAAGTCCTTGAGGACATGCTAAGATCTTATACTCGAAAGGCAATCTAGTTGGGACAAGATGTTGCCATATGCAGAATTTTCCTACAATAACAGCTACTGCTTAGCCTTCAAATGTCCCTTTGAAGCTATTTATGGAGGAAATGTAGGACTCCTTTGTACTGGACAAAATTGGGTGAAGGCCAAGTTCTTGGCCTTGACCGCCGAGGAAGTCAAGATCAAGTGAGATCTATAAGGGATAAGCTAAGGGCTGCTCAAACTCGGCAAAAAGAGCTACGCAGATGTTAGACGTCGAGACTTAGCTTTTGTTCCAGAGACCAAGTCTACCTCAAAGTATCACCCTCAAAGGTATGCAATGTTCAGAGTTAGTGGGAAGCTTGCTCCAAGGTTTATTGGTCCCTTTCAGTCCTTGCTGAAGGTGAAGTAGCCTACAAGTTGGACCTCCCACCTCACTCGCTTGAGTCCACAATGTGTTCCATGTTTCACAGTTGAAGAAGTGCTTGCGACTGCCAGAGGACCAGATGCCTTTAGAAGCTGTGGTCCTCTAAGAAGACCTCACTTACAGAGAGCACCCATCAAGATTTTGGACGTGTCAGAGAGAGTTACAAGGAACAAGACCTCCAAGCGGTGCAAGGTGCAATGGAGTAACCACTCTGAAGCCGAGGCAACTTGGGAACGTGAAGAGGACCTCAGGAAGGAGTTCCCCCACTTGTTCCCTAGCTTAGCCTGAATCTCGGGGTCGAGATTCCCTTAAGGAGTGAAGGTTTGTAACGCCCCGCTTTCTTAAGTTTCTTGCCCGGTTTTCAAAATAAAAGTAACCATTTGGCTTTATTGAGAATCCAAAGCTTAACCTCGACGCTTTTGAAATCTGGAGAGTTCAATTGGAATTAATTAAACCTTAACTAAGTTCTTTGTTGGTGTTCCTTGTCATTCGAGCCTCTCTGTGTGTCCCTCGGTTTGTCTCTTCTCTCTAACTTCCTTTGTTGGGTTGAACCTCTTTGAGATCCGCACCTCTCTCTTATCTCCCTCTGTTCGACCTCCTCGTGCTTCGGGTTTTCCTGTTAAAGACCCACTCAGTTTGTGTTTCAAAACCTTTTGGTCCCTCCAAGCCACGCTTGGTTTTGTTTCTTTGGACCTCCCGTGGACCTCTCCACGCTCTCTCGAACCCCCGAGTTCTCTTGGGCGCCCAGAGTCTCTCTCGACCTCCCAGCTTTTTGGGACCCTCCTAGACCTCCTCGTGGCTATTTGGACCTCCTTGTGTCCAAATAGACCTCCCCTCTGTCCTCAAGGACTTTTCTGTGTCCTTCTGACCTCCTCCGCATCCTTTAAGACCTCCCCTTGTTAGGATCTGGCCATTAGGACCTCCTCTCGGGAGATCTTAGCCATCCAGGTCCTCCCTTAGTTGGATCCAAAGGTTCGACCTCCTTAGGTCCAAGACCTCCTTAGCGCTTGGACCCATCTTTGACTCTCGCATGGTCAGACGCTTGAGGCCTTGCCTTCTAACCTTAGGACCATCCGATGTGGGTTGATGGCCCGATCCTAAGGGCACGTTAGCTTGGTCCTAACGCCCCTTTCCCTCCTTGCCGTCCGATTTTAATTAGACGGCCTAGTCTCGCTGGTCTGTTCGCTTGGTTCAACGTTCCTTTCCTTCTGGACCGCCTGATTCCAATCGAACGGTTCCGCTTTGATGCGCTTGCCTTTGTTTCCGTGACCTCCTCCGGTTGTTTTGCAAAGACCACCTCCCGCCTTCTTGCCGGTCTTTTGTAAGGACCACCTCCTAAATCAGATATTCTGTTGGTCGACCTCCCTCGCACCCTTTGATCCGGACCGCCGAGGTCCTCCCTTTGAGATCTTGACCGAGATCTCCCTTTTGGAGATCTACTCGTCGACCTCCCCTGCACCCTTTGATCTCGAACCGCCGAGGTCCTCCCTTGAGATCTTGACCGAGATCTCCCTTTTGGAGATCTACTCGTCAGACCTCCCCACACCTTTTGATCTGGACCGCTGAGGTCCTCCTTGAAATCTTTACCCTTAGACCTCCATTGTGCAGATCGAGCGTCAGACCTCTTCGTTTGAGCTTTGAGGACCTCTTGCCCAGACCTCACAAAGGGCCTTTGGCGGGGTGACCTTTGCGGTGGGACCATACCCTTGACCAATCAGACACCCTTTTGATGGCCCCACTTACCAGCCCTCTCCACCTTGCAATTATTGTTTTGCCTCAGAACTCTGTGCGCATTTAATAGGTGTCGGGTCACATTAAATGCAACACATCCGAGGTACTTTATTTCAATTCTTTTAGGGCAAGCCCGACCCTAGTTGTCCCGATTGCCTACCTGTCACTGGGTCTTCCTTGTGGTGCACACTACCAACTCCGGCTATATAAAGCCTAGGCGGCAAGCCTTTGTAACCTCGTTGCTCATTTCTTCCTTCCTCGCCTCACCGCTTCGGTCCTTCCTTGCGCAAGACCTTCCTCAGAGATACTTGAGGTCGTGTTAAGCCTCTTGGTTTCCTTTTGGCCGAGTTGGTTTGAGTTCTTTCTGGTTCTTTTGAAGTTCCTTGGCTTAGTGTGGTTTTGCTTAATTGGTTTTCTTGTAACGTAGATCACGAGATTGAGGAGATCTTGGACCCAGCTCTCTCTCTTCAAGGCTCTCCGCCGCTTGACCAAGGCAAGCCACGCACCCTTTTGATCATCTTGAACCAAGTTTCAGTAAATGTATTTCGGTTTTACTTTATCATGCATGGCTATGTTTATATGAAAATGGTTTGGGTCAGTAGTTACTTGCCTACTTGTCTGTTATGCCTCCTTCATACCTTGTCTCCATCATGTTGTCATGTTCACCTTGTGAGCCTTAGGGTGGATATTTTGTTGGTGTTCTTTGTTATTTGCCAACATGGGGGACCGTGAGGTCTTTATAGCCTTGCTTAGAATACGTGGTTCGAACGTATCGTGCTTCATCTCTAATAATCTTGACTAATAAATATGAAATGTGGTGGTGCCATTGTTGAGCAACTATGGCGGGACGCCTAAGTCGTGGTTGACTGTGGTGTGAGATCACTTGGTTAAATCACAGTGCCAAGACCGGGTGGTCTTTTGGCATGGGTTAATACAAATGGTTTTGCTGAGGCAAGAAGGTAGGGAGTGAGTAGTGGGTGCTATGCACACTGGTTTGTGGAAGTCTTGCCTTAGCACGATTAAGGACTTCACTTTGTGTCTGTGAACTGGCCAAACAAAGGCAACCACAAGATCATTTTATGGGAATGGTCTGGGCCAATAATTAGCAATGGGTTGGCTTGGGGTCATTGTGGTTGAGCGTGTGATTCGCTGGCACAAGAGGGGCACTCTATAACCCTCATGGACTTCTAGACCACAGAGGATTATGAAACCTTAGCGGGCAGCCCGAGTCAAGACAAAGCTTTGTAAAGGCCTTGCGCTTTCTAGATCAAGCCACCTTAGGAAGTGAGCAAGGGTGACCGAACCCGCCCCGCTAGAGAGATCGTGGATTGTGGGTAAAGTTGTACACCTCTGAGAGTGTAAAGATCTATTCAATAGCCAAGTCCTTGGTCATGGACATGCTCAAGGAAATGGCGCAAGGGGTAGCTATTTCAAAAGCTTGTGCCATCGACACTTCCGCGAGATGCCTTGGCTTTGCCTCAAGAGACCTTGGCCGCTCCAAAGGGGTCAAGGTTGGCTCGGGTAGTGGTCCGAGGTTGGTCCGACCTCTGGAGTGGGTGCTCTGGAGTGGGATTTGGTAAGGACCTGGTCACGGTGTGACCTAACTCCTTCATTTTGGTTGTGGCTGTGAGTTGGTGCTCACCCCACTTTTTAAACATCAAAAGTATTATGTACTATGGTTTTACTTTGCTTTTCAATCTATTACTATTTTTATTGTTCAAATCTGCTTTATAAACTAACCATACAAACTCTCCATTGGTAAGTCCTTGCATGAGTATTATTGCACCTTTGCTCTCTGTGACTTGCCGAGTACATTCCAAGTACTCATGGCTTAAGCCCCGTGGTCAAAGCAGATTATGAAGATGACCAAATGCAGTAAAGGTCAGACTCTTCGAGGAGGAGTTCTTCGACGACTAAGTCGCTTAGGACATCCTCCACCCGACACTGTGGTGCTTGTTGGATGGCTTTTATGTGTTCTCGTGTTTGAGCCCTAGAAGCTCCTTGTTGCCAGCTGTAAGTCCCGCTGGTGTTGTAAGCCCTCGGTGGCGCACTCTTGTCAACAAGCTTGGCCATAAGGTCCTATTATATAAAGTTTAATTTGTCTGCTTCATCTCTGTTTGACCTCGTGGTTGTGGTATTGGCTTGTGTTCTTGTGCGGGCTAGCTCTGTTGTCCTGGGACTAGCTCAGATGCACAGGGGCAGGACCACCAGGAGGTCCTTTGGGACTTAGCCTGGGAGGTCCTGCCGGACCTCTCTTAGTGATGTGCCTGGAGGTGCTACCGAGCGGGTGGCGGCCACGACCTCCAGGAGGTCTTCAAGACCTCCTGGGAGGTCAGTGGCGGACCAAGACCTCCAGAGGTCCGCAAGACCTCCCGGGAGGTCCCGCGCACTCCCCAGAAGCTCCACGCGGTGCTACTACATCTTTCCGTGGTGACTTCACAGTAAGAAAAAAAATAAAATGGTCTTCCTGACCTCTTCTGGGTACATCAGGAGATTCTCGACGCTTATTAGGCTCATAATACTTAGTCATCCGATTGACCCTAGTATTATCAACCAAATAAACCCTTGTCTCGAGAGATGTATACTTCCTGCACGCAAGATACATACCTCACAACAAAAGAATGTATCAATTCCATACAACACATAGAACATAAGCACTAAACCGAAGTTAACATTAATATGGAATAGATATTACAAAAGAGAGGCCCTTAGGCCAAATAACAATAATTACAAAAGATAACAATGAAGCAAAAGTGCCATAAAGATGGCCCAAAATAAGAGCCAACCAAAGGTGCCTTTAGCCCACAAGGCAATCGACCGACCGCCAAGCTAGTCGCTTCTCCCAACCACCAAGACAAACTCAAAAAGTAAAGCCCTTTGGGCTCTACCTCCTCTGCAACAAAGTTGTTAAGCAAAAGCAAATGAGTACAATAAATTGTTTATTGTACTCGCAAGACTGACGTGTAAGATAACAGAACTATAATTTAGCTACATGCAAGCTTTATTTAAGTGGATGAGGCTTTGGACTCATTTTAGCATAAAGCAACATTTATTTGCAATAACATAGTAGATTGAAAGCAATTTGACAAAGCATTTTTAATTGTTGAAATAACAACGCGATAATAACATAGTAACAACAACAAGAACAATCCTGGAAGTGACTAACCCAAGTCACCACAACAATAGCATGAACTCCCCGCTCATACCAACCATGTCAAGTTTTAATTAAAGGTTGTAGTCTAGTCTTGAACGACCTTACCAAGCATGTCCATAACCTAGGGCGAGGCTATTCAATAGTTTTATCCCTGCAGGTGTACCATCTGCATCCACACGCCGATCGCCTTTCCTTTAGGCACACTACCTTAGGTGTGCCAAGACGGCTAAGTCCTACGAGACATTTCCAATGAACAATGCTAATTCGAGTCGCACAACCCACGGGAGAAGGAGACATCACACAACCTTCCCGAAGCTAATGCTCCCTCCCACATCACACACACATTTTATCTTTAAAACACACCAACCGAGCGACCCCAATTAACACCGCCTAAAGTACTTAGTCAAGAGGGTTCCATATGCCCTCGTGTGGTTAGTACGCCAAATCGCTGGCTTAGTGACCCAAGTACTCGGTCCTTAGGGACCCAGCATACCACCACATCCAAAAACCGCACCATCCATCCAATATGCCCAAGTCTAAATCAATCTTTTATTTTCAGTTTTGATTTTACAATTAATCAAAGCACAAGTGCTGGACATATAGGAGTAATAATCAGTTTTGAGTGATCAAGACCATCGACTAAGTCGATGATCGCCCATTTCTACCGAAAACTAAGCATGTCTAAGCAATTTAAATCGAAACTACTAAGTGATAGGAGCTCATCCAACGAGCTCCCACCACAGCAAATAACCTAGGCTCATGGTAGTAGAGGATAAACAATTCCTACAGATTATGCAACTATAGGCTTGCTAGTGACATTTAACACAAAGTAGCATGCATACATAGAAGTAAAACAAAGTATTAAGCTTTAAAGTAATGGGACAATGATGGAAATGATCAAACTGCTTGCCTTGTTGCTGGTGGTCACTTTGTTGCGGAGGGTCACTCTCGGGATCACCACAAATGTCGAAACCTAACGGAAAGGCGAGAAAGAACCGATAAGAACGACGAAAAACAACAAAGACAGCACAACAAACGAACTCCAAATTCTCTGAATTTTCTACAGCAGCAAGAGGGTGATTTTTAGGGAATATTGCAACAAGAACCAATTGATTTGGATTCTCAATGCAAAAGTTATGAGCAAAACAATTCTGCTCAGCCCCTAAAATACCAAACTGCACTATTCACTAATTTAATTATGAGGCAACATTTTCTAGAACAGCAGCGAAGCTGAAATTTTTACTGTAAAACCAGCACCTCATGAGATGAATAACACAATTGAGTTCATCTCATTTGGAGCTATATTGCACTCTCTACAAATTTTCAAAAACAAGAACTTGAACAAAATTATAATGCACAAGTCCTCATTTTCCTAGCAGCAACATGCTCAAAATCAATTTTCACAGTGAGTTCACTAAGAGAGGAAACCAACAAAGTTGGTCTCACCCAAAAATAATCTATAGAGCATTAGTTATGTATTTTACAAGTTAAGCATTGATTTAAGTGCACATTTTAAAGTTGGTTTTAAAATCTAATGGCAAACTGTGCTCTGGAGCTGAACTCAACTTACAATCATTTTTGGATTAAAGTCAAGTTCAAAACAGAGCCAACACAATTTGATTGACCTCAAAAGGATTCAAAACGAAGAAGATATGAAATTCTAAAGTCTATACCTTATTTCAGTTTAACTAAGAATGTACTGGAATTTCTAAAACCCACAAGGGTATGGGAGGACGTGAGCCACAGATCTCAGATCCAACGGCTCAAGACCTCCCAGGAGAACATCACACACGCGCACGTGAAGTCCAGAGGTCCTGGACCTCTTAGCAACTCACATGCGCGAGGTGAGGGGGAGGTCGTGGCCGTAGATGCGAAATCCAACGGACCACAACACAGAAGGAGGTCCGGAACGGACCAGATCTAAAGGGGAGGTCCTCAACGGTTGAGATCTTCCAAAGGAAGGTCCAAACTATCAAGATCTCCCTGAGGAAAATCTACATCGTCAGGACCTCACAGGGGAGGTCCTGGACGGTCCAGATGTTCCAAGGGAGGTCCTCGATGGTTCAGATCGTCCGAGGGAGGACCTTGACGGTCAAGATCTACCCGGGGAGGTCATGAACGGCTGAGACAACCTAGGGGAGGTCCTAAGGGAGGTCCTAACGTCACAGACCTCCAGGGAGGTCTGGACGGCCACGATTGCGCAAGGGGAGGTCTTGGGCGCCCGATCTCTCTGAGGAGGTCCGGGCGCCCTGCACTGCGCTTTAACTCAGCGCGCCGCTGGACATGAATAAATGCGCTACCGGACATCAAGGAGGTCCGCTACGGAGGTCTTAAATGCGCACAATAAAGGGTGGATTAAAGGCAGTTAAGACATCCAATGATTACAATGATTGGAACACATGATTAGCGCATTAAAATGGTGAAGCTTTGTCCTAAAACGACAATGACACGCCGGACGTCCGACAAAATCCCGAAGAAAGATGTGGTCATCGCCGGCGATGTAGACCTCGCCGGTGAGATCCATGATACCGTTGGGTCCGCAATAACCATGCGCACCCAAAGGACCTCCTCTCAACGGCGGCGACGGTTTTGAACGCCGGGCGAGCCGGAGAGGACAACGAAGACAAGCACACGGCGAAACCAAAATGCAAAAGGAAGCTCCGCGCGACATCCAACCAAGCGTGCAGCCCAATTTAAAAGCTCCGCGACCTCATACATGCGGGTGCCCAGCTAAAGGACTATCGGGAGTACCGGAGGTCCTAAGGTGCCGAGGAGGTCGAGGAAGGAGGACCTGTCTTGGGGAGGAAGGGTGCTCCACGGCCAAAGCTTCAACTTCAAGCTCCACTTTGTCCCCTCTGCAAATGCCCAACAATATCAAGTTAGGCCTTGGTCCCAGAGGGTAGGGCACAAATGGAAGCAAGGAGAAAAGGAGGAAAAACTCAGGACCCTTGTCCACCGAGGAGCTTCAAGCTTCTCAACAATGGCGCCAAGAGGGAGGAGAGGAAAGCTCAAATGACACGGTGCAAGCTTAGAGCTTAGAAGTGTGCCAAAGAAGCTAAGGGAGGAACCCAATGGTGACTTATAGCCCGAGTGAAGGTTATGAGTGGGGCTAAGCTCCATGGTGAGCTTAGCCCACTGTTGGTCCATGGGATGGACATGACCTAAAGTTGACAAGGGCAGGCGGTCTGGCTTGACTGATGGCGGAAAGTCGACCAATTAAATGCGGTCAAGAAAGAGTGATTGAAAGGACACATGGACGGCAAGCATTAACTCCACCGCCGAGCACGCATGCGCGCCAGAGAAGGAGAAGAACAGGAGGTCTTTATGACCGCTGGATAAGACACGGGAGGTCCTAACCATCGGATCCATTTTGAACCGTTATGTTTTAAGTGGCCGGGAGGAGGTCCCACCACACGATCAAGGATGGGGAGGTCGTGGCCCTCCGATTTCTTAATCGCAGCAAACGCACGTGAGGAAAAGGGACAGAGGTCCAAAGCGTTGATCTCCATCCAACAGTCTTGGACCTCCAAAGAGGACTTAACCGCACGCGATCAAAAAGACATGAGGGGAGGTCATGGCCTTTGGATTTAAATCAAGGGCACACAATGACCGGGAGGTCTGATATGATGCGCAACAGTAAGGGAGGTCAGACCGTTAGATTTAGATCTAAGGGTTCCATCAAAAGAGGTGGAGGTCCTGAGCTTGCGCAACGCACAAGGGAGGTCATGGCCTTTAGATTTAGATCTAAGGGCTACGATCTCACGTCTTGCGCCGGGAGGTCTCAGTGCGCATGAGACAAAGGAGGTCGTGGACCGTAGATTTTAATCTAACGGTGCACAACAAAAGATGGGGAGGTTGTGAGTGCTTGATATGACGGGAGGTCGTGAGTCGTTGGATTTGATCCAACGGCCACGACCTTGGTTAGGTGGGAGGTTTGTTTAGTTTAGGTTGAGAGGAGGAGGTCAGGCCATGGATCTTGGATCCAAGGGCTATGACCTCACGAGGTGGGATGACCCGACCGAGTATGTTGAGGAGGAGGTCGTGGGCATTGGATTTGATCCAACGGCCACGACCTCAACAAATGGGATGACCTCATTGCGATGGTTTAACAACTCGAGGAGGTCTTTGAGGTTTAACACACAGGGGAGGTCATGACCAGTGATCACGGATCCAACGGCAATGACCTCATGAGGTGGGAGGTCCTTGCGGTGTTGATCATGAGGAGGTCGTGGCGGTTGGATGTAAATCCAACTACCGCATTTGATCAAGGTGGAGATGAGGTCTCACGAGGTGCAGATACATGGTTGGGCTGGACCAACTTTGAATATGGCTAGCCCAAGGAACAGTGTAGGCTTTTAAATTTAGTTTTTAACAAATGAAACTTACAGAATTATTTGAGATAGCAAATGAACTCCAAATTTGATGAAATTTTAACTGGAGCTTGCTGACAATGAGATCAACCTTGCATAAAATTTCCAGAGGTTATTATGCAATGCATTTTTCTCAGGAAATTCATTAAGGTTGTTTAAAGGATTGTTTTACCTCCAAAATTTATCAAACTAGTTTTACAACTTGTGATATTTTTCAGAGGGGTCCCATATCAGTTTTGGGACCAAGGAAAATATATTCCAAATGTTTGACACAAGATTTAAGATAATTGGAGAATGAGTTTGATTTTTGGTCAACAAGAGCTTTGTGTTTTTGAATTACACAACTCTTGGACAATAATTACATAAGATTTTAGGGTTTTTCAAGATGTGAGAAAAGTTTTAATTTCTACACATATAATTATACTTGATTAACCCTAATTATACATTTGGGATGTTACAAAATCTCTCCCCTTACAGAAATCTCGTCCCCGAGATTTGGCTCACTCAGTAAAGAAAGATGGATAGTCCGCACGTGACGCGATCTTCTCTTTCCCAAGTAGCCTCATCCTCGTAATGGTTTGACCACTCGAACTTTAAGGAACTTGATGGTCTTATTCCTTGTCCTTCGCTCGACTCATCGAGCACGCCAACAGGTGCTCGCGATAGGTCAAATCGGGTTGGACATCGAGAGTTTCCAACGAGCTTCCTCGGTTGGAACACGGAGGCACTTCTTAAGCCGGACACATGAAAAACATCATGTACCCCTCAAGTGCAGTAGCAACTCCAACTTATAGGCAACAGCTCCCTTCTTCTCGATAACGCGTAGGGACCGACATATCGAGGAGCCAACTTGCCCTTGACGCCAAACGTTGATGGCCCTTCAAAGGAGAGACTTTGAGATAAACAAAGTCATTAGGCTCAAAACGTAACTCACGTCGACGGCGATCCGCATAGCTCTTTTGCTCGATTGAGTCATGCGCAAACGCCACGAATAAAAAGCCGACTTGGCGCTCGGCCTCATTGATTGAGTCCGGGCCAAAGAGAGGTCTCTCACCGGTCTCTGACCAGTTCAACGGGGTCCTACACTTTCTCCCGTACAAGGCCTCAAATGGTGCCATGCCGAGACTGGCCTGAAAGCTGTTGTTATAAGAAAACTTCGTGAATGGCAAGCATTTCTCCCAATGCTTCCCATATGAAAGGACACAAGCACGAAGCATGTCTTCCAAAACTTGGTTGACCCTCTCGGTCTGACCATCAGTTTGAGGATGATATGCCGTGCTAAAGGTAAGACGAGTGCCCATAGCCTCTTGCAAGCTATGCCAAAAACGAGACGTGAAAAGGGATCCACGATCCGACACGATCGTCTTCGGCACACCGTGCAAACTCACGATGCGGGCGATATAGAGTTCCGCCAAAAGACCTACCCAAGTTCGGTCTTGACGGAAGGAAATGTGCCACCTTAGTCAATCGATCGATGACGACCCAAATGGCATCATTCTTCTTCGGGGTTGTGGGTAGACCGGTGATGAAATCCATTCCGATCGAATCCCACTTCCACTCAGGAATTGGCAAAGGCTGAAGCAGTCCAGCAGGACGCTGATGCTCGGCCTTGACACGACGACACACGTCGCACTCGGCAACGAACTTCGCGATCTCCCTCTTCATTCGGGTCCACCAAAATCTCTGGCGGAGATCTTGATACATCTTTGTGGCCCCGGGATGAATGGATAAAGGCGAATCATGGGCTTCGCGGAGGATTAAATTCCGCAACTCCATGTCCTTTGGAACCACAAGGCGCTGCCCGAACCTCACGACGCCATGCTCATCCTCAGAGAAGCACTTGGTCGTTCCGTTCTTGACATTTGCCTTAATGTGGCTCACTCCAACATCCGATCGCCATGCGGACTTGATCCGATCCACCAAGGTTGGTTGCACAACCAAGGCAAAGAAGAGAACCACGCTCAACTAAACCCAAGTTGAGACGCTGAAACTCTTCCGTAAGAGCGGTGAAGCTCCTCGACAACAAGGCATGGCAATGCGCTTATGCGACTAAGCGCGCCGGAACGACATTAGCCTTGCCCGATGGTAGTGTATACCCATGTCATAATCCTTGATCAACTCCAACCATCTCCTTTGCCCGAGGTTCAGTCGAGTTGGGTGAACAAATACTTGAGGCTCTTGTGATCCGAATACACTTCACAACGACACTGATTAGGTAATGTCGCCAAATCTTAAGTGCATGAATCACGTAAGCCAACCCAAGTCATGAGTAGGGTAGTTGAGTTCATGAGGTCTCAATTGCCTTGATGCATAGGCCACTACCTTGCCTTCTTGCATAAGGACACAACCGAGGCCTCGACGAGAAGCATCGCAAAAGATATCGAAGCTTGATGGATATCGGGAAGAACAAGAACAGAGCGGTGGTCAAACGCTTTTTGAGTATTTGGAAACTTTCCTCACACCCAATGGACCACACGAATTCTTGTCCTTCTTGAGCAACTCCGTCATTGGCTTCATGATCTTGGAGAAGTTCTCGATAAAGCGGCGATAATATCCCGCTAAACCAAGAAAACTCCGCGACCGGTGACCGGCGGGCGGACTCCATGAAAGAACATCGGTGACCTTGTTAGGATCAACGGCTCGCCTCCGCTAAAAGAATATGGCCTAAGAAGGCCACTTCCTTCAACGAGAACGCGACTTGTCAACTTCGCGTCAACCGGTGCTCACGTAGCTTGCCTAACACAAGCTTGAGATGCTCGGCATGATCCTCATCGTTCTTGGAATAGATAAGAATATCATCGATGAAGACCACGACAAACTTATCCAAATACTCCATGAATACCGAATTCATGAGGTTCATGAACAAGGCAGAGCATTGGTTGTCGAATGACATGACGGTGTACTCGCACAAGCCGTAGCGAGTAGAGAACGCCGTTTTGGAATATCCTCGGGCGAATCCGAACTCGATGATATCCCACTCTCAAATCAATCTTGGAGAAAACTCGAGCTCCAGTTAATTGATCGAAGAGATCGCCGATGCGGGCAATGGATACTTGTTCTTCATTCACTTCATTAAGTGGGCGGTAATCAACACACATGCTAAAGTACCGCCCTTCTTCTTTACGAAGATTGCCGGACAACCCCAAGGAGATGAGCTAGGCGAATGAAACCCTTCTCTTGCAGCTCACTTAATCGCTTCTTCAATTCTACCAACTCGTTCGGTGGCATCCGATAAGGCCTCTTTGAGATAGGGCGTACAGGAGCCAACTCAATGACAAACTCGAGGTCTCGAACGGGTGGCATTCCCTGAAGATCAAGGAAAGACATCAACAAAGTCACAAACTGTTGGGACTTCGCTAATATCTAGAGCGGCTTCGCTTCAAGCGAAGAGATGCGGATCTAGCGACTTCGGAAAAGCTTAACCTTTCCACGGAGGGACTAGATAGAGATGAGCTTCTGGCGAATCGATTTGCCCCATGTGCCGGGACAACCAATCCATGCCAAGAATCACATCAAGACTCACTGAATGGAGAAGGATAAGGTTTGCTAAGAAACCTCGCCGATCTCGATAGGACATCCCTACACTCAGATTCGCTCTCAACTCCGAACCAGAGAGCGAATGAGTAAGCGGGACCGACAATGGAGAGAAAAGAAGCTCTCCGATAGCAACAAAAGACTCGTAAACAAATGAATGAGATGCTCCTGAATCAAACAAAACAAAGAGCGGGATGAGAGTTAACGAAAGTGTACCTAGCACGACGCCGGGTGCCTCCCGAGCCTCTTCTCGTGGTGATGGCGTTGACGCGACCACTACCCACGCCTTTGGGTAGCCGGACGATCTTCCGGTCCGAGCCACCACCTCTCGCCCGTCCTCCATTAGGACGAGGGGCTGCCTCGCCTTCTTAGGGCATTGGTTCGCATAATGCCCCTTCGGTTGCATGAGAAACATGTGACCCGGCACCGGTTATGGGGCCGCTCTGTGACTCGCAGTGCACGGATCGAGACACGGCTGCGAAGGACGAGGAACAGGCGGTGACCTCGGCGCCAAGAGTGAGAGTGGTACCTCGAGACCGCCTCAAGCGGGGCGGAAGAATCGCCTCGATGACTTATGGGCCTCCCACTTGCGCTTATGGAGTCCATAAGCTCTCGAGCCGCATGCTCACGACAATGGCCTTGTCGACCAAGGTCTGAAAATCGTGAAAGTCGACAATGGATAGCTTGTCCTTCACTCCTCGGACAAGCCACGCTGAACTTGGCCTCCTTAGCCATATCGGTGGCCACATCCTCGGAGCATAACGAGCTAGATGGTTGAACTCGAGACATACTCCATGATCGAAGCTACGCCTTGCTTGAGCGCGAAGAAACTCCCCGCTTCTTGATCTCCATCAAGCCGGCAGGATGTGAGCCCGACGGAAGGCGATCTGAAACTCCTCCCAAGAGACGGTGTGTTCATGCGGGCTGCATGGCGAGAAAGCTCTCCCACCATGACAAGGTGCACCCTCCAAATTGGTGCGATGCGAACAGCGCCTTCTCGTGCTCGCATCACTGCGCGATCTGGCTTACGCTCCACAAGACGGCCAATCGTCTGCATCCAAAGGGTCCTCGGGCCGGGAAAAGGTAGGGGCCGAGTACGAAGAAACTCCGTGAGTCCTCCACGCGCCGATGGGCGTTCCTCGCCCGCATCTGAAGCTCCGGTAAGTCAGGTGGTGTTGCGCGCGATGACGTCCAGTAGAACTCTCCTGTCATCCGCGCGGTTGCGCTCGATCTGAAGAAGAACCTCGGCCATGGTCGGAGGAGGAGGAAGCTCCTCGTCCGGACCAGCTGACTGGCCTTGGCCGCTACGAAAAGGCCCGCCATCTGTTACAATGAAATTTGGTTAGCAACTAGACCCAAAACAAAGCCTTAAGGAAGCAAAGCCAACGACTAGGGAATGGAATATCACCCCAACCGAAAGCCAAATCAGCGGTTATTTAAACTTTAAAAAGCTTCTAAAAGACCCTAAAAACAGCCAAGAAACACCAAAAGCAAGGCTCAACTTCTCAACTCAACTAACCCGTATTGAATGAACGAGTAATTGGTCGAGAAGATCAAAAATCAGATTGTAAGGTGAGAGTTAATGCTACTAAAGAGCAAGGTTAAATCAGCGAAATAAGTGTTAGATACTTAGCTAACTAGTATCACATCTTACCCTTTTATTCCCACAAGTTTTAGTTGATTAACCTCTCATTATCTATCCTAATTAGACACCTTTGAGACCGCTGTCCGGAAATTTGATGCTTGCTGTCCAGTGTTTCAGATCCAAGCTCCTTGTCGAATCACCGACTCGAACTTCAAAACCTTGTAGTGGGCAGCTCACACTTCAATTTGCCAATCTCATTGGTTCTCCCAAAACCCAAAGGTTAATCGATAACAACTATTTTGTAGAAGGAAGAGAGGAAAACAACTTTAAAACTCAAATTAGAGTGGGATGAGAAGAGAAAGCTAAGATAGGTAAGGAATAAAATCCGAGAATTTACCTAAGCTTTCAAAACTCATTTGATGCTTTGAAAATAGGTTTTCAAAATATCCTAAGGATCGACCAAGCTTGCGTTACTACGGTCATAACGGCTCGATACCAACTTTTAGAGACTCGACGCTTTATTAGGCTCATAATACTTAGTCATCCGATTGACCCTAGTATTATCAACCAAATAAACCCGGTCTCGAGAGATGTATACTTCCTGCAATGCAAGATACATACCTCACAACAAAAGAATGTATCAATTCCATACAACACATAGAACATAAGCAACAAACCGAAGTTAACATTAATATGGAATAGATATTACAAAAGAGAGGCCCTTAGGCCAAATAACAATAATTACAAAAGATAACAATGAAGCAAAAGTGCCATAAAGATGGCCCAAAATAAGAGCCAACCAAGGTGCCTTTAGCCCACAAGGCAATCGACCGGACCGCCAAGCTAGTCGCTCTCCCAACCACCCTGACAAACAAAAAGTAAAGCCCTTTGGGCTCTACCTCCTCTGCAACAAAGTTGTTAAGCAAGCAAATGAGTACAATAAATTGTTTATTGTACTCGCAAGACCGACGTGTAAGATAACGTAACTATAATTTAGCTACATGCAAGCTTTATTTAAGTGGATGAGGCTTTGGACTCATTTTAGCATAAAGCAACATTTATTTGCAATAACATAGTAGATTGAAAGCAATTTGACAAAGCATTTTTAATTGTTGAAATAACAACGCGATAATAACATAGTAACAACAACAAGAACAATCTCGAAGTGACTAACCCAAGTCACCACAACAATAGCATGAACTCCCTGCTCATACCAACCATGTCAAGTTTTAATTAAAGGTTGTAGTCTAGTCTTGAACGACCTTACCAAGCATGTCCATAACCTAGGGCGAGGCTATTCAATAGTTTTATCCTGCAGGTGTACCACTGTATTCCACACGCCGCATCGCCTTTCCTTTAGGCACACTACCTTAGGTGTGCTTGCACGCTAAGTCCTACGAGACATTTCCAATGGACAATGCTAATTCGAGTCGCACAACCCACGGGAGAAGGAGACATCACACAACCTTCCCGAAGCTAATGCTCCTCCCACATCACACACACATTTTATCTTTAAAAACACACCAACCGAAAGCGACCCCAATTAACACCGCCTAAAGTACTTAGTCAAGAGGGTTCCATATGCCCCTCGTGTGGTTAGTACGCTAAATCGCTGGCTTAGTGACCCAAGTACTCGGTCCTTAGGGACCCTGCATACCACCACATCCAAAAACCGCACCATCCATCCAATATGCCCAAGTCTAAATCAATCTTTTATTTTCAGTTTTTGATTTTACAATTAATCAAAGCACAAGTGCTGGACATATAGGAGTAATAATCATTTTTGAGTGATCAAGACCATCGACTAAGTCGATGATCGCCCATTTCTACCGAAAACTAAGCATGTCTAAGCAATTTAAATCGAAACTACTAAGTGATAGGAGCTCATCCAACGAGCTCCCACCACAGCAAATAACCTAGGCTCATGGTAGTAGAGGATAAACAATTCCTACAGATTATGCAACTATAGGCTTGCTAGCGACATTTAACACAAAGTAGCATGCATACATAGAAGTAAAACAAAGTATTAAGCTTTAAAGTAATGGGACAATGATGGAAATGATCAAACTGCTTGCCTTGTTGCTGGTGGTCACTTTGTTGCGGAGGGTCACTCTCGGGATCACCACAAATGTCGAAGCCTAACGGAAAAGCGAGAAAGAACCGATAAGAACGATTTAAAAACAACAAAGACAGCACAACAAACGAACTCCAAATTCTCTGAATTTTCTACAGCAGCAAGAGGGTGATTTTTAGGAATATTGCAACAAGAACCAATTGATTTGGATTCTCAATGCAAAAGATATGAGCAAAACAATTCTGCTCAGCCCTAAAATACCAAACTGCACTATTCACTAATTTAATTATGAGGCAACATTTTCTAGAACAGCAGTGAAGCTGAAATTTTTACTGTAAAACCAGCACCTCATGAGATGAATAACACAATTGAGTTCATCTCATTTGGAGCTATATTGCACTCTCTACAAATTTTCAAAAACAAGAACTTGAACAAAATTATAATGCACAAGTCCTCATTTTCCTAACAGCAACATGCTCAAAACTAATTTTCACAGTGAGTTCACTAAGAGAGGAAACCAACAAAGTTGGTCTCACCCAAAAATAATCTATAGAGCATTAGTTATGTATTTTACAAGTTAAGCATTGATTTAAGTGCACATTTTAAAGTTGGTTTTAAAATCTAATGGCAAATCAGTGCTCTGGAGCTGAACTCAACTTACAATCATTTTTGGATTAAAGTCAAGTTCAAAACAGAGCTAACACAATTTGAATGACCTCAAAAGGATTCAAAATGAAGAAGATATGAAATTCTAAAGTCTATACCTTATTTCAGTTTAATTAAGACCTCACCGAATTTCTAAAACCCACAAGGGTATGGGAGGACGTGAGCCACAGATCTCAGATCCAACGGCTCAAGACCTCCCAGAGAACATCACACACGCAAGACGTGAAGTCCAGAGGTCTGGACCTCTTAGCAACTCACATGCGCGAGGTGAGGGGAGGTCGTGGCCGTGAGATGGAAATCCAACGGACCACAACACAGAAGGAGGTCCTGAACGGACCAGATCTAAAGGGAGGTCCTCAACGGTTGAGATCTTCCAAAGGAAGGTCCAAACTATCAAGATCTCCCGAGGAAGATCTACATCGCCAGACCTCACAGGAGGTCCCGGACGGTCCAGATGTTCCAAGGAGGTCCTCGATGGTTCAGATCGTCTCGAGGGAGGACCTTGACGGTCAAGATCTACCCGGGAGGTCATGAACTACCGAGACAACCTAGGGAGGTCCTAAGGAGGTCTAACGTTATGCAGACCTCCGTGGAGGTCTGGACGGCCACGATTGCGCAAGGGGAGGTCTTGGGCGCCTCAGATCTCCTCGGAGGTCCGGGCCCTGCACTCCAGCGCTTTAACGCGCACGCCGCTTGGACATGAATAAATGCGCTGGACATCAAGGAGGTCCGCTACGGAGGTCTTAAATGCGCATAATAAAGGGTGGATTAAAGGCGGTTAAGACATCCAATGATTACAATGATTGGAACACATGATTAGCGCATTAAAATGGTGAAGCTTTGTCCTAAAACGACAATGACACGCTCGGGGCGTCCGACAAAATCCCGCGCAAAGATGTGGTCATCGCCGGCGATGTAGACCTCGCGGGTGAGATCCATGATACCATGGTCCGCAATAACCATGCGCACCCAAAGGACCTCCTCTCAACGGCGGCGGCGTTTTGAACGCCGCGAGCCGAGAGGACAACGAAGACAAGCATACGGCGAAACCAAAATGCAAAAGGAAGCTCATGCGACATCCAACCAAGCGTGTGCCCAATTTAAAGCTCCGCGACCTCATACATCGGGTGCCAGCTAAAGGACTATCGGGAGTACCGGAGGTCCTAAGGTGCCGAGGAGGTCGAGGAGGGAGGACCGAGTCTTGGGGAGGAAGGGTGCTCCACGGCCAAAGCTTCAACTTCAAGCTCCACTTTGTCCCCCTCTGCAAATGCCCAACAATATCAAGTTAGGCCTTGGTCCCGGAGGGTAGGGCACAAATGGAAGCAAGGAGAAAAGGAGGAAAAACTCCAGGACCCTTGTCCACCGAGGAGCTTCAAGCTTCTCAACAATGGCGCCAAGAGGGAGGAGAGGAAAGCTCAAATGACACGGTGCAAGCTTAGAGCTTAGAAGTGTGCCAAAGAAGCTAAGGAGGAACCCAATGGTGACTTATAGCCTGAGTGAAGGTTATGAGCTGGGGCTAAGCTCCATGGTGAGCTTAGCCCACGGGTTGGTCCATGGGATGGACATGACCTAAAGTTGACAAGGGGGTATCAGGCCGACTGATAGAGCGGAAAGTCGACCAAGATTAAATGCGGTCAAGAAAGAGTCATTGAAAGGACACAGAGGACAAGGCCAAGATGCTCCACCGCCAGAGCACGCATGCGCGCCAGAGGAAGGAGAAGAACAGGAGGTCTTTATGACCGTTGGATAAGACACGGGAGGTCCTAACCATCGGATCCATTTTGAACCGTTATGTTTTAAGTGGCCGGGAGGAGGTCCCACCACACGATCAAGGATGGGGAGGTCGTGGCCCTCCGATTTCATTAATCGCGCAAACGCACGTGAGGAAAAGGGACAGAGGTCCAAAGCGTTGATCTCCATCCAGCAGTCGCGGACCTCCAAAGTGAGGACTTAACCGCACGCGATCAAAAAGACATGAGGGGAGGTCATGGCCTTTGGATTTAAATCCAAGGGCACACAATGACCGGGGAGGTCTGATATGATGCGCAACAGTCAAGGGAGGTCAGGACCGTTAGATTTAGATCTAAGGGTTCCGATCAAAAGAGGTGGAGGTCTGAGCTTGCAACGCACAAGGGAGGTCATGGCCTTTAGATTTAGATCTAAGGGCTCACGATCTCACGTCTTGCCGGGAGGTCTGGTGCGCATGAGACAAAAAGGAGGTCGTGACCGTAGATTTTAATCTAACGGTGCACAACAAAAGATGGGGGAGGTTGTGAGTGCTTGATAACGCAGGGAGGTCGTGAGCTGTTGGATCTGATCCAACGGCTACGACCTTGGTTAGGTGGGAGGTTTGTTTAGTTTAGGTTGAGAGGAGGAGGTCGTGACCATGGATCTTGGATCCAAGGGCTATGACCTCACGTAGGTGGGAGGACCTGACCGAGTATGTTGAGGAGGAGGTCGTGGTCTGTTGGATTTGATCCAACGGCCACGACCTCAACAAATGGGATGACCTCATGCGATGGTTTAACAAATCGAGGAGGTCTTTGAGGTTTAACACACAGGGAGGTCATGACCAGTGATCACGGATCCAACGGCAATGACCTCATGAGGTGGGGAGGTCCTTGCGGTGTTGATCATGGAGGAGGTCGTGGCGGTTGGATGTAAATCCAACACCGCGACCGATCAAGGTGGAGATGAGGTCTGCTTTGAGGTGCAGACATGGTTGGGCTGGACCAACTTTGAATATGGCTAGCCCAAGGAACAAAGTAGGCTTTTAAATTTAGTTTTTAACAATTGAAACTTACCAGAATTATTTGAGATAGCAAATGAACTCCAAATTTGATGAAATTTTAACTGGAGCTTGTTGACAATGAGATCAACCTTGCATAAAATTTCCAGAGGTTATTATGCAATGCATTTTTCTCAGGAAATTCATTAAGGTTGTTTAAAGGATTGTTTTACCTCCAAAATTTATCAAACTAGTTTTATAACTCATGATATTTTTCAGAGGGGTCCCATATCAGTTTTGGGACCAAGGAAAATATATTCCAAATGTTTGACACAAGATTTAAGATAATTGGAGAATGAGTTTGATTTTTGGTCAACAAGAGCTTTGTGTTTTTGAATTACACAACTCTTGGACAATAATTACATAAGATTTTAGGGTTTTTCAAGATGTGAGAAAAAGTTTTAATTTCTACACATATAATTATACTTGATTAACCCTAATTATACATTTGGGATGTTACAACATCACGGGGTGGGTCTTCACAATAAAGCATCAAGATGAGTTAGAACAGGAGAGAAAGATAGATCATCTATTAGGGGTGGCTTGGTTAAACCCAGAAAGCCAAAAGGCTAGGAGGCCAAAAGAGACAACAAAACTTCACCAAAGGTCTACTGACCAAACTAAGCGATTTCAAACTAAAAGGACCACTAACAACTGACCTTATTTAAAATCAGCCCTATAGAAGTTACAAAGGCAAGGAGGTCAGGTCAAACTTGAAAACAGGGTTTCAGAGGAGGCAAGATCATAGGACTAAAGAAGGAGTTAAGATTGGACTAGAATAAGATAAGAAAAGATTTAGACAAGTTAAGGGCAAAAGATAGAACCAAACAAGGAAAGAACCATTAAACAAGTTTTAAGGTTAATTTGCTTTAGAAAATAACTTTTGAATCAAAACTAAAACGACCTTTCTACCTATGGCCACGTCCTACAGCCGACCAAGGCTCTGATACCACCTGTGACGACCCACCCCTGTGGTATCTGAAGAAAGGTCCGGAGGACCATTTTTTTTAGCTCATATACCATGACTCACCAGTAGCACCTCTCGGTATATCATCGGGGAGGTCCGACAGATCTCCAGGCTAAGTCCCGTGGGACCTCCTGAGGCCCTTCCTCGTGCAAGAGCTAGTCCCGGATAATGTAAGCTAGCTCACACGAAACACAAAGGCGACAAAGACAACCACAAGGTCAAACAAAGATGAAGTAGACAAATTAAACTTAGTATTAAACGGGACCTTATGGTCAAGCTTGTTTACAAGAGGTCTGCCAAACCGGCTTACAAGATCGACCAGGACTTACAACCGGCAACAAAAGAGCTCCAAAGCAAAAGCACCAAAAGCACGTAAAGGCCATCCGGCAAGCCCACAGGCTGTCGAGTGGAGGACGTCCTAAGCGGTGGATCGTCAAGAACTCCTCCTCAAAGAGGTCTCAGACCGCCTGCACTTGATCATCTTCAAAATCTGCTTTGACACAGGGCTTAAAGCCATGAGTACTTTGAATGTACTCAAAGAAGACACGAGGAGCATTTATGCAAATAATATTCATGCAAAGGCTTACCAATTGAGAGTCAGTATGGTTAGATTAGCAAAGCCAAGTTTTGACAACAATAACATACGAGATTGAAAAGCAAATGAGTTAAAACAAGAGTACATAATACATTTGATTTTTGCAAAAAGGAGTGAGCACCAACTCACATCCACAACCAAAAGGGGAGGTCAGTCGCACCCATGACCAGGTCCTCACCCAAAACCACTCTAGAGAACCCACTCGAGAGGTCCGAACCACCTCTCCGACCACTACCCGAGCCAACCCGACCCTCTCGAGCCGGCCAAGGTCTCTTCGAGGCAAAGCAGGGCATCTCGCTGAAGTGTCGATGGGCACAAACTTTGGGAAAACTACCCTTGCACCATTTTCACTGCATGTCCATAACCAAGGACTTGGCTATTGAATAGATTTTACACTCTGCAGAGGTGTACAACTTTACCCACAATCCACGACCTCTCTAGCGGGGCGGGTTCCGGAAAGACCCTTGCTCACTTCGATGGTGGCAGTCTAGATAGCGTGGCAAGGCCTTTACAAAGCTTTGAATCGCCCAGAGCTGCCCGCTAAGGTTTCAGATTTTCCCTTTGGTCTAGAAGTCCATGAGGTTATGGGGTGCCCCCTCTGCGCCAACGAATCAGCACGCCCATCCACAACAGCCCCAAGCCATCTTATTGCTAATTATTCAGCCCAAACCATTCCCATAAAATGATCTTGTGGTTGCACTGATTGGCCTAGATCAATAGAACACAAAGTTGAGTCCTTAATTGTGCTAAGGCAAGACTTCCACAACCCCAATGTGCAAAGCACCCACTACTCACTCCCTGCCTTCTTGCCTCAGCAAAAACATTTTGTAATTAACCCTGCCAAAAGACCACCCAGTCCTGGCACAATAGTTTTAACAAAGTGGTCTCACACCACAGCCAACACAATAATGGCATCACACCAAAGTTGCTTAACAGTGGCACCAACCACAAGTTCCATAATTTAATTAGTCAAGATTATTAAGGATGAAGCATGATACACCAGAACCACGGTTTCTAGAGCGAAGCTATATATAAACCTACGGCCCCATGTTGGCAAATAACAAGGAATACCAACTAAATACCCAATCTAAGGTTTTCAAGGTGAGCATGTCAACATGACTAGAACAAGTTATGAAGGAGGCATAATAACAAGTAGGAAAGTAACTACAACCCAAACACTTCTTATAAAAATAGCCATGCATGATAACGTAAAACCAAAATATATTTGCAAAGCTAGGT
Source organism: Phyllostachys edulis (assembly GCA_036346405.1). Classification (NCBI taxonomy): domain Eukaryota; kingdom Viridiplantae; phylum Streptophyta; class Magnoliopsida; order Poales; family Poaceae; genus Phyllostachys; species Phyllostachys edulis. The sequence goes on from CM070564.1 coordinate 2,382,378, forward strand.
TCAATATGATCAAAAGGAGGTCTGTGGCTTGCCTTGGTCAAGCAGTGGAGAACCTTTAATAGAGGCTGCTGGGTCCAAGAACTCTTCCTCAAACGCAGGATCTACACGTTCGCAAAAACCAAATAAGCGAAACCACACTAGGCCAAAGAACTTCAAAAGACTCAAAAGAACTCAAACCAACTCGGTAAGGATGAAAACCAAGAGGCTCAGCACAGCCTCAGCGAGCTCCTGGGGAGGACTTGCCAGGAGAAAACCAGGCGAAGGAGACCATGAAGCTAGAAATGAGCAAAAGGTGGCAAAATGAAAGCTTGCCCAGGCTATATATAGCCAGAGTTGGTGGAGTGTACCAAGAAAAGGTTCAACGACGTTTGGGCAATCGGGGTAGCTAGGACAGGGCTTGCCCTAAAAGAATTAAAATAAGGTACCTCAGATGTGACTGCATTTAATGTGATCCGACACCAATTAAATGCGCACAGAGTTCTGAGGCGGGAGCAATGATAACAAGGTTGAGTGAGGCTGACAAGTGGGGCCAGTCAAAAGGGTGCACCACCGGTCAAAGAGGTGGCCCCATCACAAGGGCTGTCTCCGCAAGAGACCACTGGGAGGTCTGAGACAGAGGTCCAAAACACTCAAGGGAGACCACAGACAGGAGGTCCAAAGACTCAGGAGGAGGTCCTGACACTCAGATCTCCAAAAGGGAGGTTCGACGGTCAAGATCTCAAAGAGGAGGACCTTAACGGTCAAGATCAAAGGGCGTAGGGAGGTCTGACGGTTAGATCTTCAAAGGGAGGTCTAATGGTCAAGATCTCAAACCAAGGGAGGTCCGACGGTCAAGATCTCAAAGAGAGGACCTTAACGGTCAAGATCAAAGGGCATGAGGAGGTCTTGGCGGTTAGATCTTCCAAAGGGAGGTCTAACGGTCAAGATCTCAAACCAAGGAGGTCCGACGGTCAAGATCTCAAGAGGAGGACCTTAGCGGTCAAGATCAAAGGGCACCTTGAGGTCCTCGACACTCGGATCTCCAAAAGGGAGGTCCGACGGTCAAGATCTCAAGGAGGAGGACCTTAACGGTCCAGAGATCCTTGGCAGCGAGGAGGTCTGACGGTTAGATCTCCAAAAGGGAGGTCTAACGGTCAAGATCTCAAGCCAAGGGAGGTCCGGAGACAAGGATACGTGGGGAAAGGCTGAGGCCGTTAGATCAAGATCGGATGGCGCAAAAAATAAAGAAATTTGGTCGGACCGAGCGAGCAGGTCAACGAGACCAAAGCCGTCGATTTAGATCGGACGGCCGGGAGGAAGGGGACGTTCGGACCGAGCGAACGCGTTGCCCTCGATTGGGCCATCAAACAGATCGAGCGACCTGGGTGATGTAGGAAAAGCCTCAAGGGTGCGTCGCGAGGAGCCTCGATGGATCCAAGCGCTAGGAGGTCTTGGACCTAAGGAGCTCGGGACCTTTAGATCCAACAATGGAAGGATCTAGAGCGACTAAGATCTCCAAAGGGGATCCTAACAGATGATCTACACAAGGGGAGGTCTAGCGGTTAAGATCTCCGAGGAGGTCCTAACGGCGAGATCTCGATCAAGGGAGGTCGGCGGTTAAGATCTCGAGAGAGGAGGTCCTAACGGCCGATCTGATCAAGGGAGGTCTGGCGGTTAAGATCTCCAGGGGGAGGTCCTAACGGCCAGATCGATCAAGGGAGGTCTCGGCGGTTAAGATCTCCAGAGGAGGTCCTAACAGTCAGATCTGATCAAGGAGGTCTGAGCGGTTAAGATCTCCAGAGGGGAGGTCCTAACGGCCAGATTTGATCAAGGGGAGGCACTACACCATGGCATGGTATTAAGGGCAATTATCTGCCGGGAAAAAACTAGATTAGTGGCAATCTATCTCGCCGACAATATCCAAGATTTTAGGGGTCCCATTATCTGCCGGAATAATTATTTTCTAGAACAATCTATCTCGCCAAAGAATGTTTTAATATTAGCAACAATACATTTGCCTAGAAAAAGTCAATTAGGTCAATCTATCTGCCGCAATATTCTTTGGGCGGAAGATAAAAATTTGGCCCTCTTCCGCTAGATCTCCTCACACGCCCGCGTCCTTGACCCGCCCCAAAACCCAAATCGTCCCCGTCGCCTCCTCCCTCGGACCTCCCGTCGCCTCCCTCCTCCCTCCTCCCACCCATTTCTTCCCCCTCCCAAGGCTCCCGCACATGGCACACTGCCAGACTCCTCCTCTCTCAAGGCTCCCAAATCCCCTACCCTAACCCTCACCATGGCGCCCGCCTCCCTTCCCTCCCTCGCGCCGCCACCTCCCTTCCCCTAACCCTCCCCGCCGCCTCCTTCCCTCCCTCTTGGTGTCGCCTCCTTTCCCCCCTCGCCGTCGCAGCCCAAAAACTCCGTGCTTTTCATGACCAAATCGAGATCTCTCCGTCAAGGCCCCATCCGTCTCCCACCCCGCACCATGCCGGCCAGCCACGTGCAGCCTGCAATGGCCGAAGAAGAAAAGGATGGCCTCGGCTGTCCTCCCTCCGCTATGGCGACAGTCTCGGTGGTGGCCATCTCGGCGCCACGGCCATGCTCAGTGAGGCGATCTCTGGCTCCTCATCTACCGCACCGCCGCCTCGACTCCTCTGCGCCTCCATTGGCGCCACTCACTGCAAGCTCAACTCCATGAAGTCTGCTCCGTCGGCAGCAGCCCCTCCTCCAACTCCTCCTCCCAGCCCGCCCGTGTCCTCGTAAATGCAGGCCAAGAAGATGGACCGCATCGAGAACAGCCTCAAGGACGCCTTGTGGCTGTCGTTGACAAGCTCAAGTCCGGCGTGATGCGTGGCCGCTGTGCTCTTCGTTCGTCGTCTTGGCCTACTCAACTCGCTCTTGAGGGCAGCGTCGTCTCAAGCTGCCCTTTGCGCGTGTCAGCTCATCAGGCGCATGAGCCACGGCAGCATCCTGGAACGACTCCACCATTTGCTCCATGGTCTTCCTCTACTTCCTCTGCTCCATCAGCATCAGGACCAACCTGCAGAAGCTGCTCGGCTTCGCGCTTGTTAGGGTTTAGACTTTAGAAAAATCAAGTGTTAACTATAATGCGAATTTGCTGAGGTAGGTGAATTTGTTCTGCAGGAAGATGCGGGGAGGCTGAAATTTATGTGCTATTCTAATGATGGAGTTGATGAACATGTGATTTGGTGAGTGTGCTAGCTCATTTTGCTTAAAACCTGGGAGTTGTTATCAACTGCTATGTCTCCCCCCAGGTTGGTAGGTTTGATGAATATCTTTGCTTGACAGCTTCCTAATATGCCCAAAGAGTATATTGTCCGTCTCGTTATGGATAGGTAATGCCCAATGCAATGTGACTATGTTTTATAATTTAGATATAGTCAATGTGGCTGTTTTTTGGAAATTGCTTCTAAGATTATTAAATCCCTTGAATGGTACTTACACAAGGTAACTAATTTATTTTTGCAGTTGTAGGAGGCATTACTTAGTACCCTTATGCAAGGTAACGTTGCCACTTCCGTGCTATTTGTGAGACCCCGACGTTTATTAGGCTCATAATACTTAGTCATCCGATTGACCCTAGTATTATCAACCAAATAAACCCCGGTCTCGAGAGATGTATACTTCCCAGAATGCAGTATACATACCTCACAACAAAAGAGTATATCAATTCCATACAACACATAGAACATAAGCAACAAACCAGAAGTTAACATTAATTTGGAAAAGATATTACAAAAGAGAGGCCCTTAGGCCAAAAAGCAGCAATTCTACAAAGGTAACAGCGGAAGCAAAAGGTGCCATAAAGATGGCTATAACACAAAGCCAATCAGTGTGCCTTAACCCCTAGGCATCTGACCGGACCGCCAAGCTAGTCGTCGAAGAAACTGCAACACGTAGCACAAAAGAGAGGCTCTTGGAGCTCTCCTTCTTCCTCTGCAACAAAAGCCACAAAAATTGCCACAACCCCGGGCAGATGAGTACATAAAGTACTCCGCAAGACTTACGTGTGAGATAACAGAACTATAAATAGCTACATGCAAGCTTTATTTAAGTGGATGAGGCTTTGGACTCATTTTAGCATAAAGCAACATTTATTTGCAATAACATAATAGATTGAAGGCAATTTGGCAAAGCATTTTTAATTGTTGAAGTAACAACGAGATAATAACATAATAACAACAACAAGAACAACCTGGAAGTGACTAACCCAAGTCACCACAACAATAGCATGAACTCCCCGTTCATACCAACCATGTCAAGTTTTAATTAAAGGTTGTAGTCTAGTCTTGAACGACCTTACCAAGCATGTCCATAACCTAGGACGAGGCTATTCGAATAGTTTTATCCCTGCAGGGTGTACCACTGTACCCACACGTCAGACCGCCTTTCCTTTACGCACACTACCGAAGGTGTCTTTGCACGACTAAGTCCTCTGAGACCTTTCCAAAGGATGAATGCTAATTCTGAGCTGCACAACCCACGGGAGAAGGAGACATCACAACCTTCCCGAAGCTAATGCTCCCTCCCACTATACATATACATTTGTTTTTGAAAACACACCAACCGAGCTCGCTCATAATTAACACCTCCTAGAGTACTTAGTCAAGAGGGGTTCCATATGCCCCTCGCGTGGTTAGTACGCGAAATCGCTTGGCTTAGTGACCCAAGTACTCGGTCCTTAGGGACCCAGGCATACCACCACATCCAAAAACCGCACCATCCATCCAATATGCCCAAGTCTAAATCAATCTTTTATTTTCAGTTTTTGATTTTACAAATTAATCAAAGCACAAGTGCTGGACATATAGGAGTAATAATCATTTTTGAGTGATCAAGACCATCGACTAAGTCGATGATCGCCCATTCTACCGATAACTAAGCATGTCTAAGCAATTGCATCATAACTACTAAGTGATAAGAGCTCATCCAACGAGCTCCCACCACAGCAAATAACCTAGGCTCAAGGTAGTAGAGGATGAACAATTCCTACAGATTATGCAACTATAGGCTTGCTAGCGACATTTAACACAAAGTAGCATGCATACATAGAAGTAAAACAAAGTATTAAGCTTTAAAGTAATGGGACAATGATGGAAATGGTCAAACTGCTTGCCTTGTTGCTGGTGGCCAAATTGGGCAGAGGGTCGCTCTCGGGATCACCACAAATGTCGAACCCTAACGAAAGAGCGAAAAAGAACCGATAAGAACAAAAGAATTCAAAAGGACTCAACAGCAAACCTTCTCCAAAAGACTTGAAATTTTTACAGAAGCAAGATAAAGATTTATCATGAATTTAGCAACAAGAATCAATCGATTTGGATTCTTGATGCAAAAGATATGATCAAAACAATTCAATTCGGCCAGAAAAATCCAAATTAAATTAAAAGGGCTACTGTTCATAAATTATTTTCTAGGGGTCTTCTGGACATGAAATTTTTATGGTAGATAGGTAATGACATTCTAAGACTAATGGAAGTGGTTTCAACTCTTTTGGAGTTACATTGCAACTTCTACAATTTTTAAAGACAAGAACTTGAACAAAATTATAATGCATAATTATTCTTTCTGAAAACAGTAACATGCTCAGAACTAATTCTCACAGTGAGTTCATTATTAGAGAAGCTAACAAAATTGGGTTTACTCACAAATAACCTCAGAGCATTAGTTATGGGTTTTACAAGTTAAACATAAATTTTGAGTGTATATTCAAGGGAGTTTTAAAACCTAGTGGCTAACGTGCTCTGGAGCTGAACTCAACTTACAATCATTTTTGGATTAAAGTTAAGTTCAAGACAGAGCTAACACAATTTGAATGACCTCAAAAGGATTTAAAGCGAAGAAGATATGAAATTCTAAAGTCTATACC